>PVKA01023506.1:0-35532 GCA_004027165.1 Ctenomys sociabilis
CATGTGTTGCTATATAAGTCTTGCTCTATCTAGGTCTTAACCATCCAGCAGAAAAGTATAAAAATGAAGTATACATTGCAGGGCCATAATATTAAGCTGAGCTATAAATGGCTATGGTCGACAACTTCTTTGAATAACTCACTATTGTTGTGAGACTGGGGTGGTGGTGTGTGCCTGTAAACCCAGCACTTGAGAGGCTGTAAACAGGCAGATCCCTATGAGTCTGATCTAGGAGTGAGGCCCAGAACACCCTAAAATACAAAGAAATAAATAAATAAAACAGAACACTACCAAAATGTCCACAGAAACAAATTAATAAAGAATGTTAACGTTCCTCTCCAAATACAAACATAACCAATCGGGGCTTTAGAGTAATAATACTGAGACACAAGCTAAACAGGTACAGATGTCAGGCCTTTCATAAGCTGGGAAGATGTTTTGTGGTGGACTTTTGTGTGGTGCCCTGACACTTCTACGGAGCAGCAGAAAACTGTGGTTCTTGTGTCAGTGTGTTCTAAGGTAGTAAGTTAACACAGCCCTTTCATCTTTTGCTGGAGTTGGGCAGACACAATCCAGTTACATCAAGAGGCCATAATCGCTTCTATGTTGGGCTGATATTTACAGGTGCCTCTCTGCATTTGTTATGTTACCTAACTATTTAATCTGTATCTAATACCAGCATGTTCGCAACAATGAATATTTCTATAGGGCAAACTATGCAAGATAGCATTTTACTTTCTAAATTTACTTTTTGTTTTATTATTTGTGTGGCACCTTGAGTAAACCTTTGGGATGCAAGGTCCGCTGTGAGCTACATCCCCGGGATCTGTTATTATTCTTAGAACAGGGACACCCTAGCTAGACTCATTTGTTCTGGGATATGCAGTCCTCCTGCCTCAGCCTCTCACATCACAGGGAGCTCAGGCACACACTGTTCTCTTGGTGGCACGGTTTTACAAGCTTTCTTTCCTGTTGCACTAATACAACCTTCTGAACTGCTCCTAGCTCCATTTCCCACATGAGGAAAATAAAGGGGTGGGTAATCTGCACAAGTTAGAAATGCCAAGTGACAAATAAGAGACTGAAACAGGGATGTTGTGGCTTCCAATCAATTAGAAAGTACACATTTTTTATTGTTAATGCTCTGTAAGAAGGAAAATATATATTTGTAATTCATTTATGCCGTATTAATTTTAGCTCATTCTATAATAACAGATGTCTAGCTAAAAAAGGATGATTCCTGGCATCATGCACATGAAATTCAATATGCTAACCGTGTATAGCCAAGGCAAAAAAGATTTCTTGTTTTGTATAATATAAGGCTTTCATTTAAAGTAGCAATCTAATCATCCAATAATAATGTCTAGTAAGCATGTGAAAAGTATGATGGTGCTAATTAATAAAAGCCTATTTTTAACAAATATACTCACCCACAAGTAAATTTTTCAATATACATATAAGATACATATTTTTTGACCAAATACAAGGCCTTTGAATGAGCTCTTTTTCATTCAAAGAAGCTAAATTATAAAGATGTCAGGACTAAGTTTGGACCACTGTATCACTCTATCTAACTGGGATAGGTAATTGTCTACAGAATTTTTAAAAAATAAGTGTGGTAAGGTAAATCCTTCAGCTTCACCATCCTGAAGCAAGTCTCTTACAGGAAAGTCTTTGTGAATAAAAAGTTTAGAGCCATGTTAGGCTTTAACACATTAAGCAAGAAACATCTTTCTAATTAATGTCATTGGTATTACTTACAAATCTGAAATTTCTTCTCTGTATATTTAGATTTAAATCAGATCAGCCTCTCAGGGTTAGAGATGTGATTTAAAGAAGCTTTACAAAAAATTTTCAAATACTTTTCTTTTTAATAACATTGTTTATCATCATAAATGTCACTCAATTTGCTCTGAACCTCTTTCTTTAAGTAGTATTTTCCTAATGAGTAGTTTCTCACCAACGAAGTATTTCTAAATTTGTAAAATGTTCATGTTAATATACTACTAACACAAAATAAGCTCAGTATAAAAATTTACAGTAATCATCTATGAAACATGGTCTTTACGCACACAAAAATGTCTGGTGTGAATAAATTTTTAAAATTGCTTTTATTGGTGAAAACTGTAAGACTACTGAGTACTTATTTCAGCCATAGTGAGTTTGATTCATAATTTCCTTCTGCACCCTGCATTAAGTATCATTTTAACTTGTTCAACATTGCTCCACTAACCTTAACAAAATGTTTTATATTACATAATAATCAAAACCCTGTTTTTTCAGGTGATCTCTAAACATTCCTTTAAGTGTCTTAGTTACCCAATATCAATTCAGAATTCATGTCAGCATTGTAAATGATTATATCTGTTTTCATTAATAGCTTTATTATAATCTGCAATGACAATTTCAGTGGCTACCTTAAAATAAGTTTCTATTAAAGGTATGTGAGAGGTTGGCCTGATACCTCAGTGGATTAAAGAACCTGTTTAGGCAGACACTAGGACTGGGGTTCAGTACCTGGCATGTTGTGCTGGCCCCGCCCCCGGGGCGCTCTGAGAAGGTTATTGAGACTGAGTGCGGCACATGCCTATGATTCCAGCACTTGGGAGGCTGAAAACAGGAGGATCACTATGAGTCTGATTTATGTAGTGAGACCCTATAGAGCTTTTACTAAATACATTTAAAAAAACAAAAGCATGTGAGGGCAGGGCAGGTGTAGTGGCAAAGATCTGAAATCCTAAAACTTGGGAGGCTGAGGCAGAAGGATTACTGCAAGCTTGAGGCCAGCCTGGGCTACAAAGTGAGTTCAAGACCAGCCTGAGCTGTATGATGAAACACTGTTTGAAAAAGGCTGATGAAATAAAACAAGCAAAACACATAGAAGCATATGAAATAAAACCAAAGCAGAGTTATAACATTAGCAATAACAAGAGCATTCCAATATTGATCGTCTTTTCCAAAGGGCCAAATAATCTGATGGCTGAAGGGCAAGTTACTATTCCTCTTTTATAAAGAAACCAAGACTCATAAAGTTTAAATGACAAAGCCAAGGTCGCCTTGCTAGTATATGGCCACGGAATGGTGGAGGTCAGTATTTACTACAACTCCAAGGTCGGTGGCTTTTGCTTTATACCGCCTAGCTGCACTGCTTTGGTGGAAGTGAAATTTAATAAAGGCCAAAACAGTTTCTTATTGCTATATATATAAGCAACAGAATGCTTCATTTTCAGTGTAGCTCTGAAATGGAGTTAATTGGCATTATGTATTTTAAAGTGCTTTTGGTATGCATGCTACTTTGAGGAAAAAATAGCTGTTAACAGCTTGGACAATAAATACTAACTAAATATGATTGAAAGAAAAAATCGACTCATGGAGAGTCACGACATATGGCTTTATTTTGGCTTTATCTCTGAACTAAATAGTAGATAGAAATTATCCAAATGGTTTGTTTGTAAAGAACACCTTGAAATGTTTTCAATTTAAATTCGTAATAATTACTTTAGTCTGATATTTAACTCTACACAAATATCAAATTCAGGGCTAGTGAGATAGCTCAGTGGACTAAGCACCGCACTGGCAAGCGGAGGGACTGGTTTTCAATCCCCAGTCCTGCATGCCGTGCTGGCCCTGCCCGCAGGGTGCGCTGACCTGGTGACAGAGTCCGTACATGGTGGTACACACTTGTAATTTCCACTGGGGAGGCTGGAAACAGGAGGATTATGAGTCAGAACCTCATAGTGAGACCCTGTACCAAATACATAAATGAAAAAGAAATAAAAGTTAGCAATAAAATGAAGATTATAGCCATTAAGCCAATACCATTATTTTGCTAGATTATTACAATTTTTGAAAATATTTCTTTAGTATTTATGATTTTTTAGCATTCAATTTCTAATTTATTCTTAGTAATAATATACCCTGAAGATAATTTCCAATGTAAGTCTGAAAGGATTAGTGTAATACTAGTGAAACACCTATCACTATTGTTAGGCTATTTATCTGCTACTTCAGATCTTAGTAAAATGTATCACATTCAAGACCACAACATATTTCTCTCCCAAGAATTTGGCAAACTACAATAAATTTGAAAATGACACACCTTTATGCAAAGTTCATATTATTTACAATTATTGAAATAGAAGTCTGATATTTAATTCTATTTTTAATTTTGAAAGTTTCTGTCAGTCAAGTTATCAAATCTTCTAAATGTCAATAAAAAATCTGAGGATATATCATTTATTTATATATTTCATTTACATAATTCTGGAAATGCTAAATTATCTCTTCTTACACAATAATTCACATTTTAAACAGGCTTCATTTTACAAATATCCTATGATGTTCACTCCATTAAATGACAATTCTTTTATATCATAAGAACTGTGGAAGGCACCAAAATATCAATTATTCAGATTAATGCAGACCATATATCCTCATAAACCAGAATGTTGGCATGTGACCTTCTTTTATATTAATCTTCTTAACTATAATGGAAATTTTGACATTGTAGGCTAGAAAAGTGTGGCTCAGTATCTCCATAGTATGGACAGTCATCTTGCATCTCTGAAAATATATTCCTGATTTTGTCCAAAGTAAGGTATTTTCATAAAGAAATACTTTCTGTCCCAGAATTTCACTTATGGAGATGTAGGCTGTGCTGGAGATTAAAATTATGACAGAGAAGAAGAACCTTTGTTTTCAGCAAAATAGGACAAGGGAGACTTCCATGTAGGACATGTTGGTAAATGACTTCAGACAGAATCAGATCCCTGAAAATCTTCATTTTTTTTTTTTTTTTACTTAGAAGAAAGTGTGAATTAAGAAGAAAACCTACAGACACCACAGTAGCCTTGCAGTGCTGCAAAGACAAACCATGTGCCTTCACACAGTGGTTTCTTGATCATTTCAATTAGGACTTACAAGTCAGCCATACTATAGTACAACATGCCAGAAACGTAGTTGCTGGAATGATCCCCATTGTCTCCTGTAGAGCTGAAGCTCAGTAGGATCCATTCATTGGCCCAGGGGAGAGTCAGAGTCAGAATCCAAGCAGAAGGATGCTTCGCTCCACTTTGAGTGGTCCTCCCAAGGGCAGCTTTAAAGGCACTGTCAACAGGTAAGCAGCACCATGATGTTCAGCGCTCATTTTTATTTTTATGTGCATGCTTTTGTCAGAAACTCCACTGATCTGATTTGACACTGTTTGCTCTTTGCCTTAGGCCTTTCTATGTCTCACAGAGTACTGGAGACTGGATGGTTTATAAAGAAGAGAAATGTCTTGTGCAGCTGGAGTCTGGGAAGTCCAAGAGTTGTGCAGTGGCCCTTGGCAGGTTGTGGTGGAGGGACCACGCGTGCGTTTGCAAGAGACAGGGCAAGACCAGGCTCAAGTCATTTCATAACATCCTCTGTTTGTAGGAGCTTACCCAGCTCCCTGATAATGTGAGAGCATCCATGAAGGCCAAGACATCGTGGGCTTATCACGTCTGGAAATCCCTACTCAGTGCTGACACAGCTTCAGGGACAATTTGCTTTCAACATGAATTCTGGAGGGGGCATTCAAACTATAGCACTCCACTGATTGTTATTATAGAAAATGTCCTGTGAATTACATGTTATCTCTTTCCTTTAATATTGTTCCATATAAGGATATAATAGTGAACAATAGAACAATAACTGACAAAAGAGTTGTTTAAAACTGCGACAGTCCATGAGTAATAAGGACTTGTCCAAAAAGCTAGGTGGACTATGCATTTAGAACAGGTGCAGTGGGAACATGGAATTAGAATGGTGACAGACGGCCCTGGTGCACACAGGAGCTGGGTGTCCACCGCACGCTCCAGTTTCTGTTGCACAGACAGGAAGCCCGGGATTCGACGAGGGCTGGGAGGAAACAATGCTTGGGTAGCGTCTCTCTTTCGGTGCCAAAAATTAAAAGCTGAGAGACAGACAGCAATTGCGTGTTTGTGTATTTAGGCAGATAGACATTCAGGTTATGAAAAGAAACTGTGTGTTCATAGTTTTTGTGATTCACACTTAAAAATTCCTCTTAGGGGCAGGGAGTTAGCTCAGTGGTTCCTGCGCTTGGCTGGCAAGATCTTGAATTTGATTCCTGGAACTGGGGAAAAATTTTAAGAAAGAAAACGCAAAAAAATCTTGTCACAGGGTAGATTTGGGGGAAAGGTAATAAAAGATAAATAGAGAGTAAACATCTTGGCTCGCCCTCAGTATTTTTATATGACATCATCATTTTTTACCAAAAAGCTTAGAATTTGCACACTTCCTAGAAAGCAAGTATCAGTGTCTCAATACTGTGAATGTTCATGACTGAAAATATATGTTTAATAAATTTGTATCAGTTTAATGAATATATGTTTATTTAATAAATATGTATTTTTAATATGGGTCAGCCTTTCTGGAGAGCATATTTCGGAGAGTATGGCTATTTTCGAGAATCATAGAGCAAGAAAAATCCAGGGTTTTTAATAAAAACTTAGCTCATTTTGTCTGAAAGAAGACAATAACAACTTTTCCTAAAATTAGAACACGGATTGAAGGAATGCCTAGGTTTGGAGAGCTTATGTTATTTGGACTTTCGAAGCTATTGATATTTCCTCATGCGAATCTTCTTTTTTTTGTGTTTTTAGGGCAGGGTCTACAGGGTCTCACTTTATAGATCCAACTCACACTGATCCTCCTGGTTTCAGCCTCCCAACCGCTGGGATTACAGACGCGCACCACCATGCCCAGTCTCTGTCGCCCTAGCAGTTCAGCCTGGGTCTGCGTCTGGCACTGCATACCAGGGATTGAACCCCAGCCCCTGAGCTCTGCCTAAGCAGGTGTTTTAGTCTGCTGAGCTATCTGACTGGGCTCTCATGTGTGCCTTCTATTCTCTCATATTTTCTCTTTGAAACGTTGATATTTTCTCTCCCAGTTGCTTTTACTTTATTTCATCAGGACTGCATACTTCCATATCCACTCCCATGAGCTTCAAAAGCACCTGCTGCTATTCTTCCATAACCTTGGTCCTGCAAATAACTACAGTGAGGCAACCCAAAGAACTGGGAATTTTGTGTATTTCAAATCAAAATGAGCTGTTCACAGTGAACACCTTTTAATTTTTTTTTTGTGTGTGTGAAAAACAAGGGATAACACAAAAATAAGTTATGTTTCTTTTCCCACTTTATTGAAGCACGTTTTTTCTCTTGGAATAGTTATTTAACTTTTTCACATCTTTAGTACATGTAATACATGTTAACTGGGGTACAAATGGATTAAGGAAAATTAACATGCAAGCAACTAGGGAAATCACAATTATTAAATCAGTATCAGAGACTGGGTGTACTGGCACACGCCGGTAATCCCGGCTCTTGGGAAGCTGTATACAGGCGGATCACTGCAAGTCTGATCTAGTAGTGAGACCCTGGACATCCTGTAGACCCTTCCCTATGATACAAAAAAAATAAATTAAGTAGTTAAAATTAAAATTAAAAAAAATCAATCAATATCAGTCTGCTCCAGAAAAGCACATCTCTCCATCTTTGCTTAAAATGCGATTTATTGATGATTGGAAAAGTGGGAAGGAAGTGTTGATGGAAGAAGTGAATGGTCTTTTCAACATATTAAAAACTTGGTGCTAACAATGAAGCGGGCCGAGACTGACTGAATGAAGAGGATGATTGTGCTGACTGACCGGGCAAGTGGCTATTTTCCCTTATGCCTTTAGATTTTCTTGCTCAGTTAAAAATATGTGCCATTTTCTGTTTTTGAGCTTGTTTTTTGTTTTGAAACAGGGTCTCTCTGTGTAGTAGAAAGGCTGACAGCAATCATTTTCCTCAGCCACCTCAGTGCTGGGATTACAGCACATTCAGGCTACATTTACTGTGGAAAATTTACATTTAAACACCCACAATTATTTATACATCACAACATAAAATCCATTAAATTAGTTATATATTTTTAAATAATGTACTAACTTAAATTTTTCTACCTACTTTGCTAACATTGTGATTGTGTTTGCATTCGAGAACTGTTCCAGGAAATGATACTAATTACCTACATGACTTCCAATAAAATATTTTAGTTTTTTGAGACCTGATACCTTCAGTATTACTGACTCTGAAAAATGCTAGATATTTTCCTGTCTAGCACCAATTTATTGCTATAAAAAGCAATATTTATTATTTAAATAAAAGACAATAATTTATTTGTCCATCTTTGGATAAATATAAAGTTTACCCACTCAATGTAAAAAAAAATGGGAACAAGTATTTTGCCCATTAAACTCTTAAAATAATATAATTATGGCTAGCAAGATAGCTCATCAGGCTAAGTGCCTGCTTAGGCAAGCACATGACCAGGGTTCAATTCGTGGCACCATGCGCCCCACCATCCCTGCCCTGGGTGCTACTGAGGTTGTGCATGGCTATAATCACAGTGCTGGGGAGGCTGGAAACGGGAGGGTCACTAGGAGTCAGAGCTGCACAGTGAGACCCTTTACCAAATACATAAAATTAAATAATAATAATATAATTAAACTTTTCTTTTAGCCGGGTGTGGTAGCACATGCTTGTAATGCTAGCAGTTGGGAGCTGAGGCAGGAGGACTGTTGGGAGCTTGAGGCCAGACTGAATTGCTTAGCAAACCCCGTCTCAAAATGACAGAACAAAGCAAAATTTCTGTTTTGAGCTACATTGTTAAATCTTTGATAGATGCTAAGAAAATGAGGGTCCTAATAACATTTTCATTGTTCCTGATTGAATGTTTACCATTGTGCTACAGGTAAATTAAAATTAAACATTGAAAACTCCATGGAAAGTGACTGATTATGTAATTTATCATCCAAAGCTGATTTTGTGGACAATAAAAAATGATTAATAGTTATACTAAGAAAACAAACTTAAACTGAGGATTTTCTGTACTAGAGCATAAGTGGCAAATATTTGTGTGCAAGGAGAAAAATGTACATTAATATATGAATGCTAGGAGTAAAAGTTACCATTACCACTGTTGTATAGAGATGGGTGCAGTGGCCACAAGAATGCCATAACCTTTGTGCTGAATTGCTTCAATTGCATTAAATGAATTTATGACTTTTGAAATGTGAAGTAATATGAAAAATCAAAATAAGTGGTTATTTATTTATTTATTCATTCATTTTTTGCAGTACTGGGGATTGAACTCAGGACCCTGCGCTTGCCAGGCAAGCGCTTATTCTACTGAGCCATCTCCCTATCCCAGAAGTGGTTAGTTAAAAAAAATCTCAGAAATCATAAGATTAATAAGGTTAAAGTGGAAACACTGAAATTGACATCGTCCATGTGCACACAACGAGTAAGGTGCAAGGCTGGTACCAGCTACACATACCTCCTGATTGTTTTCCAGAAGATTTCTTAGTTAAACATCATGGAAATTCTCTTCACTGCAGATAAGCCTTTGCTGACAATTTCAAGTGTGAGAATTTTTCCCTCATGGATTCGTAAATAAAGAAAAATCATTTGAGCCATCTATCATTAAAATAGTCCTTTGTGTCGTTCATTCCATAAATATCAAGAACTACTGGTATGTGTCAGAGTAACCAATAAACTCTAGTACCATATATGAAGATGAAAATACCAGCTTTAAATATAGTTTTCACTGAAGTTCACAGAAATATGACCTTGAAATATGTTCAAGCTAAGTGTGAGGGCCCATGCTGTTCCAACTCTCTGTGAGCTGGGACAGGAGGACTGCAAGCTCAAGACCAACCTGGGCTACTTAGCAACCTAGCTAGACCCTGCTTCAAAACTAAAATTATAAAACAACAATAGAATTGATGATGGAATTCAATGCAAAGGCCCTAGGAGCAATATTCCTAATATGTTAAACAAACAAGCAAGTCAGTCAAAAAATGTTCAAATGACTATCAAACGAGAAAATATTTGTGAACTATTCCTAAACTATGCTTTGGATCATCTTGAAGTGCAACATGGGGCCAACAAGATAGCTCAGTGGACTAAGTGCCTGCTTAGGCAAGCACAAGGATCTGGGTTCGATCTCAGGCATGACATGCCACACCAGCCCTGCCCTGGGCACACTGAACTGCCCATTGAGGCCGAGCATGGTGGCACATGCCTGTAATCCCAGCCCTGGGGAGGCTGAGACAGGAGGATCACTACAAGTCCAAGGTGCAAAGTGAGAACCTGTACCAAATTTGAAAAAAAGTCAAGACATTGTTGAGGCTAGGTGCAATTAAACCATTCATTAGGTAGTAAATTAGTATGAGTTCCTTCTCTTTTTAATACACGGGTTGCTACACAGTTTGAACCCATATTGGTCCTCCTGTCTCAGCCTCCCTCATGCTTGGATTACATGTCCAGTTTTGGGATCAGCAAGACATGACCTTGAGCCTGCCAGGCAGACACTTATACTGATGGACTGTTTCCCCAGCCCCTTCATTTTTATTATGGTTTAAAACATCTATAATAATTTTGGAAAATCTTTAAATAGCATTTCTTAGAACATGTTATATTATTGGCAATTAGTAAATTAGTTAACATGAGGATCTTACTTGGTTGATTAGCTTTAGTAAACTGCATTTCAGTAAAGGGCAGTTGTTAAATTTCATCAGTCATTTGTAACATTACTTGAAAATATTTCATAAAACTTCATTTTTAAATAGCTCCAGAAACTTTATTTGTTATCCAGGTTCCAGGCATTTCAAACACATTTAAGCTTACTAGACAAATATATATATATATATATATATATATATATAATCCTAAATTGGAAATCCAATAATAGAAATGCATATATTAATTCAACTAGCCCTAATGAAATATTTGTTAAGTCAAAGTATGTTAAAAAGGTAAAAAGAAAGGATTATATAAAAGGAAAAACAAAAAGTGTATTAATTTAGCACAGTGGGAGATGGTGGGTTGTTCGTAAGTCCAAGCCCAACCTATGCAATTTTACTCTTTTGCAAGCTCATCCTCAAAATGATTTTTTTAAAAATAGAACTTGGATTTTTCCTAGTACCAAGACCCTGTGTTCAATTCTCAACACTCTCAATACTGTAAAGAAAACAATATATATCTCTCTCTCCTTTTATATATCAATCATCTATATATCTGTATAAGTATTCATCTCTGAACATTTCATGAGCAATTAAAATATTTAAAGGAATCTGTTTTATGAAAAAGAAGAGCTAAAAGCATATGTAGCAATGAAATGGACCAAGTATGAAGAGTTGAGAATTCAGATGTTCCTGGAAATGAACTAATTAGGACTGCAAGTGCTTCATAAATAAGACAGAGCAAAATTTAAGGAGCTGTGAAAGTGTTCTGAGGTGACCAAAGGTCCTCTTTAAGAACTGAATAAATGTTAATGTGGTTGGAGCTATGTCATTTCTAGAAAAGTATCTAATGGGAAATAGTAATTTGGATGGCAAGTGTCTTGCATTTGTATAAATACACTTCTCTGTATACTGTCCTGTGTATTTTGGGTGTAACTGGGGATAAAATACCCCAAATAATTTTGCTTTATTTTGATGCTCTGAATTAGAGAACAAAAATGCTGGAGGGGACAAGTGGTGAGCAGTTTGTGAAAAAATTGTATGAGGGTTCATTTTGGTGAAATACTGCTGGAGGATAACTGGTTAGGTATTGAACTGTTGCCTTTTCATGATTGTATTATTTTAGGAATTATGTAAGAATGTTTTCTGCTTAAAAATATCATTGCAAAATCTAGACCCTACTAATAGGAGGGACTACAGTATTTCACCACAATGAATCCTCACACAATTTTTTCACAAACTGCTCACCACTTGTCCCCTCCAGCATTTTTGTTCTCTAATTCAGAGTATCAAAATAAAGCAAAATTATTTGGGGTATTTTATCCCCAGTTACACCCAAAATACACAGGACAGTATACAGAGAAATGTGTTTATACAAATGATGTATCAAGAGATGTGCATGAAATGCAAGACACTTGCCATCTAAATTACTATTTCCCATTAGATAATTTTCTAGAAACGACATAGCTCCAACCACCTTAACATTTATACAGTTTTTAAAGAGGACCTTTGGTCACCTCAGAACACTTTCTCAACTCCTTAAATTTTGCTCTGTCTTATGGGGTACAGCAAGACCTGTGATGTCCGTCTGTTTCCTTGTTTGCAATACTAACACTCACTGTTGGGTGGAAGCTCGTCTCATTCTCTTACTTTTGATTTCTCAATGTAAAATGTCACTTTTCCAATGTGTAGTTCCAGCAAGCAATCTGCCTGTTGGATTTTTGTGATCATGCAAATATACAGTTCACCTGATGTTTAATTCAGAATTAAAGAAAAGTGCGTGCCTTCAGACTGGAGCCTGTAACCTTCAGACTGAAAGTGTCATACAGGATGTGCATAAATAAGGACATTCCTTGCCTATAGAATTAGTGGAATTCTATATCATCAAATATAAAGAAAAATGTTTAAAAAGAACAGAACAGAAAATGCACAGTTGAATGGAAATTCTTTTTACACTAAACTTTTCTGTGGATTTAACAGAAGAAATACAGAATTACTGTCCTGTAGGACTTGATAAAAGTAATGATGAAGCTAATGTGTAGTGTGGAAGGCACCATTTCAGGCTGAGCACAGAATAAATTCTCCCATTCAGGATTTTCGTTAGTAGGAAATGTAATGTATTCAATACATTAGAAATGCTCCTGAAAACACTACATAATCTATGTGAAACCAGAAAACATCAAATTGAATTTCGCTTCCTTTTTTGTTAAAAATGAGAGGAGCTGTCTCTTGACATAAGGTCAAAGAAAGACAGTGACTCTCTGAAGTTGGGAGCACAGTGACTTTATGGAAGATCTTTCGGGAGCTGCTACCTTAGATGGAAGGTCTTAGCTAGTCTTTAGGGACTCTGTAGAGATCAAATTCAAAGCTGATATCCTCATACCTGCCACAGGCTCAAATCATGGGAGTCTATGAATGGAGCACATATGTTTTACCTTCCAAGAAGAAACAGTGAAAATGCTGACAAATACATGAGTAAACAAGATTGCCGAAACTATAGCCTTAATTTCGGTACTGAATTTTGCTATTTATCTGTCTAACACACCTATCACTCAAGCTCATTGTGAACATATGCACACAATGGTTCATACCACGGGCAAAATGCATCTAGGAAGTTTTAGAGCCTGACAAGAGAAGGAGAGAGAATAAGACATGTAAATAGACACTAACACTTTCCTACCTTTTCCACTAAAACATGCAGTTAAAATTGGATACAAATCAAATGCACATAATCTAGAATATTAAAGAGGAAAATTTCAAATACATATGAAATAATTGTCAAACTCATTATCACCAAATTATATGAAATTATAATTAGATTCTACTTTTCTCACTTCAAATTTTCAGATTCTAAAGTGTTCCTCTCCAGTTAACAAACATAATAGTCATCTTGTGCACCTTTTTTTCTTTCACAGTGCAGGATCTCAAGGCAGGACCTTGTGCTTCATCACCAGGTACCCTACCTCTGCTGACTACCTGTCCCTGTGAGTTTCCTAAGCAAACATTTGGAAGAGTAGCATGGAAACATACACAGACTTCCAAAAATGTTAATGTAGTTCTAGGTCCTGTGTCTTCACTGTAAATGACTATCACTATGTTCAAACACCTCCTCTTTGTGGCACTGATAATAAATTTAACAACAGGAGGTACACTGTGATTTCTCCATTTATAGAAATAAAATTTTTGTTAATAAACCTGTGTGAACCTTGGAGACAGCTCGGCAGCCTATGTGCCTGCCTGGCAAGCACAAGGACTCAAGTTCGATCCCCAGCCATGCAGTAGGGATGCTAGCCCCTCACCAAGCCTGCCACTGACACCAGACACGTTGGCACACACTGGCAATTCCAGCACTGGGAAGGCTGAGGCAGTTGGAACACTGTGAGTCTGAGCTGATAGCAAGACCTTGCGCAAAATAAATAAATAGTGTAAATAAAATGTACTTGTCCTTATGTTACACATTAGAAGAAATATTAAAGTTTGAACATTTTTCAGAGAATAAGTAAGTAAAGCATCATTGCTTAGAGTAGATGGTCTTGTTAAACTGTAATTTTCCCTCCAAAATTCACACATTAGAATTCAAGCCCCATGCAGATTGTATTACATTTGTCTCTTGGGGAATTTAACAAGTCGATCATCTTGGGAATTTAATAAGGCTTCATGCATGGAGTCTTATAGAAGAGGTGAGGTTACCCATATGCCTTTCCATTCCTTCTGCAACATGAGGACTGTAGTCTGCCCCTTCTGCCATCTCTGTTGCAGGAGGGTACAGCAAGAAGTCTTCACCTGGGAAACACAGCAACCTCATTGGACAGCAGCTATGCCAGGGTCTTGATCTTGACTTTCTCCTTTCCAGACTAAGAAATAAATTTCCACCCTTTGCAAATCACCCATCTAAGGTATTTTATTATAGGAGCAGCTAGGTACAGCAGTGGAAGTTTTTATGATTGGCATTCTGTGACCTATACAGGTTGAGTTTCTGTAGTGCCTTATCTTAATAACGATCAGTGTCCATCTGATAATTACACAAATAAGACAGATGAAGAAAAGGGTCAAATGTTTTGTAGAAAACCTTACAAAAGAGGTCTGGGTGGACATCTTTCTAAATGTGTTTGGATGTTGCATATATAACTGCAGAGTGTTAAAATTACCAAGTACTCAGAATGAGGGATCCCTGAGGTAAAGATCTCCTTTGAGTTCCTGCAGATGCTAGCAGAAAAGAATTAGGCCTTGGACAGTTTGTCACACCTACAGCAGCAGATTGGAAATATATCCACCAGACCTGTACATACTGAGAGCATTTTAACAGCAAAACTTTGAGGATGAAAATATTAAGTATTTGCATTGAATCTACCTTGGCTGTAAATAAGAGGGGCAAAATATGATGAACTAGGGGAAGCTTTGGTTGGGAGGAGCATCCTTGGAGAAATACTTAGGCTTTGGATCGCCTGGGACTGTGAACAGGTAAGGTACACCTAATGGTTCACCTTCACGGGGTTTGAGACAAGGTTTATAAATACATTCAGGATGGTTCAGCGGGCTTTGTTGAATATCCCTGTAGGTGGTCATTGATTAACTTCCTTCGTCTCTCTTCCTTTCTAGAAAATTTTTTACTTAATTTAGGTCTCAGGATTTTTCCATTTTGTAAAGCATAGAGACACTGTTTATAAAAAGGCAACATGGAGGACAGGCAAGATTTGCAGCAGATTAAGTGCCTGATTAGGCAAGCACAGGGACTGGAGTTTGATTCCCGGCACCACATGTTGCACTAGCCCCATCCCTGGGGTAGGCTATGCCAGCCGTTGAGACCAGGCATGGTGGTACACATCTATAATCCCAGCACTGGCGAGGCTGAAAACATAGGGACTGCTGCAAATCCAAGATCCTGTACTAAATACACAAATAAAATTTAAAAAAAGAAAGAAACTTGGGCCCTGAAGTTTTAATTTTCATGTATTTCCATTTGAAGGCACCTTTGCACATTGCATGATTCTCTATGAAGGATTTTGCACTACTTTCCTGGGTGATAAGTTTTCTGTGTGCTATTCAGCAAGAGCACAGCTTTATGTTCATTCATTTCTTCTAAATGACCTAACTAAACTTCTTGAATGAAGGCACATACACCCCTAGCATATAATATAAAAGAGAAGGGTACATCTCCTTCTTGGGTTCAAATTGCCTTCTAAAAACCTCTGTAAGCCAATCTGCCCTTAGAGTAGCAGGTTCACAATATTAGGTATCAGGTTCTTTTGGTGGATGCAGCAGTACAACGATCACCAGAAAATTATTCATCTTCTTCTTGACAGGTGACCTATTTTAGAATCAGCAAGGCCATCATACGAGAAGTTATTTTACCCCTGATTGTTCATTAAATCCTCACCTACAACATGACTTGTGTGATTTAAAGGACAAGGACTTTTTTTTTATTTTCTTTACCTGGATACATATATATGAGAATATTTTGTATAATTGCTTTTCATGGGATTGGTTGGGTTTTGCTAATACGCACTTTGCATAATGTAGGATTAAATAATGAATTTATTTATTATATCAGCATTTGGTTTTCTGCAGCAATATTTTTATATAGAATGTCAATTTTTGGTGAAACATATTTGAAATTCACATGCACACATCTCTACAGGGGAAGAGGTATAAATTAAAAATGTACTATTGATTATTAAATTATTGTACTTTCTTCCCTAAATATTTGCTATTTATAATAACTTTGTTTTTATCAATCTGTTTAACTACGATTGTTTAGTTGGCAATCTATTCTTTTATGTGACCTACATTTATATAAGTATCTACAAAGCAAATGCAATTGAGCAGAGAAGAGCTGTTGGTGTTCTCCTATTGATGTATTAGCCCCACCATGAAAGTAGTAATTTAGCTTCATCCTGTAAATGGAAAAGTATAGCGGATGGTGTTAGATTGGCTTGTGTTTTTATGTTCCTTCAGGCTAAAGTACAACATAACCTAATTATAGTGGTGGAGATTTCACTGTAGGGAAAATTGTTATTTCTTTGACAATGAAGTAATTAGCTTTTCTCCTGGATGGTTTACTAGATGTTACTAATTAAGGTATCCACTGTAAATTATTTAAACTTAGTGAAGACCTGCTGCTGTAACACTAAAGAACACAGCGCAATAAAATAGAAATTCATGTCATGCTATTTTGTCAATTAAACATGTTTCTGTTTCTCTCTCTACAAAAGTTATATGCACTTGGGACTTCAGGGTAGAACTGAAATCAGCCCATGATTTACATATTGTTATGTGGTAAGGATTTTACTTTATTATAGAAAAAGTAATAGCAGTAATAAAGAGGAAAATTCAGTTTTTATCCTACTATGTTTGAAAACTGAAAGTACCTTTATAATACTTCTCTAAATGTCTACATGCATGCATTAACATTGTAGAGTTCATTGTTGAGGATAAATGTCAAGCTCTTGTGCTCTTTTAATTACTAGCATTCTGGCAATTTAATAAAATAATGTAATGCAAATAATGTAATAGACTTTTTGTTTACTGGTCTGCACATTACAAGTCAAATCCTTCTACAAGCTAAGAATTGTTTCATGTTAAATTATTGTCCTGAATGCCTTGTATGTTTCTGGCTATATCATGACCCCCGGTACTCTGTGACCATGAGCAGGCTTGGTGCAAATATCTACTACAGTCTCCCCACAGAGACATGCAGTGAACCAATGGTTACCGCTTATTTCATAATTACAAGAAGGAAAGTGATATATATGGAGGATAAACATGGGGACCTGACACATGTGTGGAGCATCGCAAAAGCATCCCACATGAACAACTTTCAATGTGCATGCCGAGTGATGCACGAATCAGCAAATGCGGTGGTGGGGAATGTGCCCTTTAGGATGCATAGTACATGCAGACATCAGAAATAAAAATTATAGGACTTGTGGAGCACTTTTTGAAAGCTGTAGCTTGACTGGAAAGATGGCGGGTAGTCATTCTACTTCCTCCGGGCATGGGATTATGGACTAGTCCCCGGAGCTTTCTGAATTTTCCCTTTTGAGGAACTTGAAGGTTTCCTAGAATTTGTTATTCAGTGGATTTTTAGGTTAGACCACATGTGGTAAATTAACTACTGGTGAACTTGTAACACCCAGCTGAACTGCATCAGCGTGGTGCTCTATGTGAAAGGCCCACCTGAGGATTGTTGCCAACAGCAATAAAAGCAGAGCTGGAGCAGAAGACAGGCTGCTGTCTATCCTCGTGGAGAAGCCTATCATTCTAGTTTCTTGGTATCAACTCAGTTGTTCTCATCCTCGGAGGAGCTTGAGTCTTTGCTGTTGCTGAGGATACTGATGGTTCTCTTCCATGAGAGCAATGGTCCTCATCTTTAGTATTGTTCCCTATGCTGTGCAGATCCTCCATGCAGATTTCCATCAGACCTTGTCATGGGCTCTAGGGCCCCAGGTGGACTCTTGAAGGACATCGCAGTGGATCCAAGTCCTCCATGGGATTCTTCATCTCTAGTGTGGACAGATCTTCTGCACTCCTGCATTTGACTCTTTGGGTGAATATTATACAAGAGTCCTATAAATTATGTATCCTGTATTAAACCCTTTCTCTTATAAACTACAACTATAGCACTACATAAATCACTCAGCACGTTAGTTTAAAAATAAAGGGGCATGTCAACAAATTTAGATGGTTTATCACAAGGGAACTTTAAAAAGTGCCCCTACCAATTAGATGTTCATGTAAAGACACTGGATTTCTGTAGTTAAACTCAGTGAATAGATGTCCACAAGGAAATTTAAAACATGCCTCTTCCTTTGAACTGAATGTGTTTAAGCTTACACTTCTAGGCTTCTGGCATAGCCTAGCTTTGTCATTATCTTAAATCATCCTTCACCTTTCAGTCACTTGTCTGATGATGTTTATATTGAAGTGTGGGTAAGCTGACAATTGTTTTTAGAGTTGCTTTAGCTGTCTAAACTTAATAAAGACAAATTGTACCTGCACGATGTTAGCAATACTTGGAGGACTTTAATGGACCATCCTTGGATAGTTAGATGGCACTTGCCATGCAGCTTCTGTGTAAATATCAGTGGAGAGGCTTGTTTCTTGTTTTTGGTAAGTGTTGTGGCTTAAGGATGGATATATGGCACAGTGGTTCATTGACTCTACTTGGAAAAGATACAGAACCGTCACTAGCAAGTTGGAGGAATATGTTTCATCATCTCTATTAAACTCTAAGGACTTAAAAGATCTACTGTGTAAACAAAGTTGAAGTACTTTTTGTTCACTAACTTTTTACCACTCCAATATAAGAGGTGCTCAGGGTCCCATTTTTTCATAGCTATTGAAAGATTAATGTTTAAAAGCGAAGTTTATCCCCCCAGAAAAGATTGGCTTTTTGTGATGTATCAGGAAAAAAAGTCAAAACCAATATACTATTTGGAAAAGAAATGATGGAAAATGTTCACTATGGGACAAAACGCTATCCTCTGAAATGCATTTCTGTTGAAATGACTTTCTTATATTTTGAGAAGAGGAAGATTTTGCACATAGAGCATAGGAAAGAAATAATGATAAAGAATTAAAAATATTACAAAGATTTGTTAGTAATTTCCTGAGAATATAACTGCCAATTCTGTTTTGACTTTAGAAATGGTAATTTATTTTTGTTTCCACTAGAAAGGTGAATTTGGTGTACATAGTTACACTGTCTATACATGCCAGTGTATTATTAAATCATTGTGTACATTAGTATTACAATTTAAAATATTAATATATATTATGCATCTATTCTGAGATAAGCACTTTCAACTTATTGTTTAATAATTACATATGCATAGGAAAATAGTAACAAAAACTCTAGTGGACCTAAATATTTTGATTCATATCAATTCCAATGTTTGTTGAAAGTTGCAGTCTTTTTTTTTTTTTTTCTTTTAAATGGAATGAGATCAGAATGAATGGCAAGCTAAAATTGTGTAGCAGTTTTTGTTATGGTTTCTTCTTTCTTTTGTTTTTTTTCCTTTTGGCAATTTCTTCCTCATTTCCCATCCATCTGTTTTCAGGTTTTTGTACTAAATTATGTGTCAGACACAGCATTTATAATGTTATAAATTTCCATATCTTTCTGAGTATTTCAGTGAGAAGTTGGTGTACCTGGCCTTGACAGATATACATAAAATGCAAATTTGAACAAGATTTTAAATATAGTCTTAAATAAGCTTAAAATTTTTATGACCCTGTAAATGCACGAATTTAAAGACAAAAATGGAGTACATGCTAGGTCATGGTGGACAATGATGTCACAGTTACAGGCAGACTATTAAGGGTCTTTTATTTCTCAGGGAATTTTATAAATAATGTGAAAGAAATGGAGATTTGTGATATACAGTGATCTAAAGAAAACATAATCAAAACACTTCTTAGTAAAAAGTTATACATTAGACATTCTCCCTAGACTCTAAACCGGATTGGACTGCCAACACACATATTTGAAACGGGCTGTATCTTTTTAATCCATTTTGTAAATTCTCTCCAAAGTTGCTCTTTGATTCAGGAGTTGGAGTGGAACACTGATAAATGAGGTTGATTTCAAAATGAACAGTGAATGGTATTTCCAGTAAAATATTTTGGACACAATAGAATTTTACTAAGAGCAAAATGCTAAAGTGATAGAAACAGAGAAAGCTTGAAATTAAGTTAAGCGGTGCCAGGGCATACTGGAAGAGCCAGAAATAAAACCACAAAGACCAGGGAGTAGTTATATTGATGATGGTACAAATGTGTAGCACAGGAAGGCTTGGATATGGAATCCTAAGTATTGAGGGAAGTTTTTAGGGCCTGAGGGCAGAGCCCCTGTGATGGGGATCCGTGCCATGAGAAGAACTGTCCCCTTATGGCACCCTGTGAGTACCCAAAGCCTAGCAGCCCTTTATGAGCCAGAAACCAAGGTGATTGTGCATACAAAATCTCCTTGATCTTAGGCTTCCCAGCATGCTGAACTAGAATAAATAAACTCATGTTATTTATGCGTCATTAGTCTACTGTATTTTGTTATACCAGCTTCAACTTATTCAAAGTAATTTAACAAAAACTGTATCAGTCTTCTTATTGTTGAGACTCAGTACCTGACACCTAACGTTACAGAAGAAAACATTTATTTTGGTTACAGTTTGGTCGAGGCTGTAGTCCTGTTAAGCTTGTTCCAAAGCAGGGTGGTATAGGAGAGGTATATTGCCAAGGAGAGAAAGAGCGCATGGTGTTACACACAGAAGGCAAGCCAGAGCACCAGCAGCAGTTACTCTTGCCAGAAGTATGTGAAAAAATGTGTTTAGGCCAAAGTGTAAAATATCGCCTCCCAGCTGTCAGGAACATGCACTGTTTCTATGAAAGGGCACAACCCAAAGCCACAGGTTCTTGTGCAATAGTGCAGCCTGCCGTGCAGGGTGTATGTCTGTCATATCAGGGGCCCTTGGCCAATCAGGAATAAACATGTAGAAGGTAGGAGAAATCCTTCTTATTGTTAAGCATGTCTGCTAATTTCTATCGTATACTCAGGTCTGCCCTGACTCACACATAGGTTACTGAACATATGCTAAAACAGTAAAACTGGGTTTTGTAGTTTGGATATAAAATATCCTCCAAATCCCAGCGGAGGGGTTTTTGAAAAGTGACAGGATGAAGGTGGTGATCTTTTCAATAACATGAGTCAACGGGCCAATCCATTGATAAGCTCACAGCTGAGTGGGCTATGGGAACTGGGCTGAAGGAATGTGACCACAGTACAGGTCCTGAAGGGTCAGATTTGGGGTCCTGCCCCTTCCTCCCTGGCTCTCTTTCCTTTCTTTCTGCTTCCTGAGCCCCCTGAGGTGAACAGATTTCACCAGATACACTTTCACCACGATGTTTCTGCCTCCCCAGTAGTGGAGCCAGCTGGCTGGGACTCAGTACATCTAAGGCTGGGAGTCACAGTAAACATTCATTTCCTTTGAATTATTCTGTTAGATGTTTTGTTGTAGGAGTGGGGTGCTGAATCCCACAGGGGTACCAAAGTGCTCATTGTTACAGATGAGAAAACTGAGTTGTCAACGTGCTGCTTTATTTCTTAGAGCTTAAACTATTGGCTTTTGATGCACCTGCTAAAACAGAGCTCCAAAGTTCAGAAGCGGCCACTCCACGCTTTCCTAACATCCCCCTGGAGGCACCTTAATGATGCTATATTAATATTCCAGTCAAGAAAAGATTGTGGTTCCATAAACTGAGTCTCTTACTATAAGAACTTAAGTTTCCCAAACTACAAAAGAGATGAACATATCTATATGTTAGTGATCAGTATATATAAGTTAAAATTATCTACACAACAATATTTTAGAGCACATTTGGAGGAAATTTTCGGAAAACAGAGTGGCTAGACTGTAGATATGATCCCTTGCTTTCTGTTGTGCTCAGAAAAGCTGATAACTTTTGTGCATTAAACTCAACTTAAAATCAGAAAAACTGTGATTGAAATACTTTTCAATTAACACTTACATTGCCATCCAAATTTTTATTTTGAATTTTACATTTAAGAAACCAAATGAGGCTTTGGTTTTAGAAATATTTCAGTATAGTCTTAAAGGAATATAGTATGGCTAAATCTTTTCAGTTTGCTCTACAAGTGATTTTCATATCAGAAAGTCTTATGTATACCCTTACACATTTAAAGCAGACACCTAGAATAAGACCTGAGCTGAATTCTGATTTACCAAGGTAAAATTGATGTTAACTGCGGTATTTGGTGTTATAGCCAGATATTGAAAACAAAACTTGGTGAACTGTCTTCTTTCTTGTCTGAGGGCAACAGTGTCTGACAACAATTGAAAGTCGGGAAGATTTATCTCGGTTCACGGTTTATACAGGTTTAAGTATATAGTGAGAGAAGGAACCGAGGAGGAGAGAAGGGAGAACTTGTGAGGCCACGCCCCACACTAAACCCTCCTCCTTCCAGGCCACGCCCACCAGGGTTCTACTTTCTGCAACTCAGCATCAGCTCACAGATCAAGTCCTGCTGACAGGACTAAACAAAAAAAAAAAAAGGGGGATCCAAAGGATATTTGTATATACAGAACAGTTAGGATAAATATGCAGCTACTTTCACATAATTCTATGAAAAGAAAGATTTGCACTAATAGATACCCTGTCTGTTTCCTGTTCTCTGGATAACCACTAGGAAGACAACAATGTAAAACTGTATTAATTATTGAAACTGTACTATAAACCAGCTTAAAAAGCATAGGTATACAGCTACAATCTCTTAATTCAATGAAGAGGCATCTGCTCTAATAGTGTTTGTAAATACAGTATTGTGTCTGCACCTTGTACAACAAATGACCACTAAGAAAACAATATGTGATGTGTTATTTATTGAATCTGTTAAATTGATTTTATTTGAAACTGTCTCATTGCTATTTGTTCTTCAATAAAATTATGGAAAGAAGTCCTGCTGTGAACTCACTGGTGGCTTCCTCCCCTGATGTCCATCACATCCTGTGGTAGCGATTGTCACCCAAAATAGCCATCTTCAAGGGAATGTCTAAAAACCACAACAGTGAAACACACACGTTTAATTTTTTTTTGAAAATATTCTCCTCTATTGGATAAAAATTTTAGTTAGCAAATATGAAGCCAAATCAGATCATCAGGATATTATAGTTTAATTTAAAATTGCTTCTGGGAAGAGATACACAAACAATGAGTTTTTGACTGCTTACACTGTGCTTTCAGTTAAGGCAGAAGAATAAATTCCAAATAATGCTGAGAAATGAATATAACATTATAAATTGGAGAAAGTATCCCTCATTTGTATCTTTTAATAACGTAAACTGAAGGGTGAGCCCGAGAGCTCAATGAATTAAAATACCTGCGTAGGCAGAGCACAGCAGCCAGGGTTCAATCTCTGGTGCGCCATGCTGGCCCCACCCCGGGGCACAATGTGAAGGCCCCACCAGAAGGGGCCCTGAATGAGAAACAGTGACCCTCTCAGAAATTCTAACTTCTTCCTGTGACACTTAAAAGCAGTTGCTAGAATTTCTGCTTCATGGGATACCTAATACATTTAAGAAAATAAGGGATGAAAGAAGCTTCATGAAAATATTTTAAAGTTTATTTTAACTTTGTTCTAGTAGTCATACAACAGACACTTTTGCACTTTTTAACAGTATTAAAAATCATCTGAGGTAATCAAATACAATGAAAAATGTAGATAGAAAAACATTCATTCTCAAGCATGCCGACAGAAGGTAGAACATTTAATGTTAAAGAAAATAACACCAGTTTTCAAAAGTGCTATGAATTCTACAGTTTTTGGCTAAAAGAAAGAAGAGTCAGTTTAGTGAAACTTGCAAAATAATGTGAAGCAAGGTAATCATATAGGGAAATATGTATTAATGCACAGAAAAGTGAAGCAAGTGAGGCAGGAAGAACACCCTAGCATCGTTTGAGGGCATGTGTGTAGTGTAGTGGCTGCCTTTTTGGTCATGCTTTTAAAAACACAAACATTCTTCTAGAGAAACCCTGTTAAATCTCATGTGTCTTATGAGACAGAAACCTTTGAAAGCCAAACCTTTGGCTTGGAAGGAGAACTTAACAAAGGTGATACTCAGCCTTCCGGTTCTCTTGTACCTGAACTAAGTAAGCTTGACTTTCCTGCCTCACTCCAGAGAGATCTAACCCGGCACATGAGTTTAAAGAGCAAAACTGGAGCACACCTCCTTGAGCCAAACCTCAATAGTGCTCGCCGCATTCGCAATATTAGTGGTCATTGAAAGAGTGAAACAGAGAAGGAGTCTGGGCTCAAGCCAACCCTACGACAGATTCTAAATGCATCTTGAAGAAGCGTCAACTGGGAACAGGTCATTCAGCAAGTAACGAGGAAAAAGCAAGAGCTGGGCAAAGGCTTACCCAGGTTTGGCATTGAAATGGTACCTTTGGTTCAAAATGAACAAGAGGTCTTAGACTTGGATGGGGAACCTGATTTGTCTAGTCTTAAAGGATTTCAGTGGGAAGCTGTTTCTATTTCCTCATCACCTGGGTTGGCCAGAAAGCAAAGCCTTTCTGAGAGCAGTGTGATCACAGACAGTGCTCCTGTGTATAGCTTCTTCAGTGAAGAAGGTACTTGAAAAGAAAATGAGCCCCAGCAGATTATTTCACCTGGCAACTCGCTGAATGTTGCGCAGAGTCAGAAAGCAGCAACACTGTGCCTTAAACAAGAAGCAACACCTGTGGCTGTCTCCCTAAGAACATGCGAAAGGGCCGAAAACTTTGCTATTCGAAGGCAACATAGTACACAGTTGCCATCTGACCTTATGACACCTTTAATGCATTCAGCAAAAGATATGAGTAATCAAGAGTGCTCTTCATTGCCATCTAAGACCCACAGTGCTCAGGAGAGTGCTGGAGAAGGAAGCTGTCTATCGTCAAATGTGTCCTCAGTTCTTGCAATCTCCAGCTTAGCAGATGCAGCTACAGATAGTAGCTGTACCTCTGGTGCTGAGCAAAATGATGGCCAGAATGTTAGAAAGAAGCGAAGAGCCACTGGAGATGGATCTTCTCCTGAACTCCCAAGTCTTGAGAGAAAAAATAAGAGAAGAAAAATTAAAGGAAAGCAAGAACTATCTCAGTTGACCAGCTGCTGAATATCTCCTTAAGAGAGGAAGAACTAAGCAAATCCCTACAGTGCATGGACAACAACCTTCTGCAAGCCCAGGCGGCCTTACAGACTGCGTATATTGAAGTTCAGAGGCTACTCGTGCTAAAGCAGCAGATAACTATGGAGATGAATGCACTAAGGACCCATAGGATACAGATTCTGCAAGGATTGCAAGAAACATATGAACCTTCTGAGCACCCAGACCAGGCTGCGTATAACCTCACCCAAGAACAGAGGAACAACAGATCTCAGACATCTGCTGAATCCACACTGCTGCCTGCTCCACTTTTCTCAGGTTTTCTGGAGCCATCTCCTTCCCATGTGTGCCCATCACCTACTGTAGCCCCTCTCCAAGTAACCACATCTGCTACATTCCAAGCCCATGGCAATATCCTTGCTCCAGACTCATCCATTCAGGTTAAACAAGAGCCCATGTCTCCTGAGTGGCATGAGAGTGTAAATGTCATGTTAGAAGGCTCTGCTTGCAGTGTGCCCAAGGAATTATTGCAAGCTAATAGTAAGTAAGTTTTTTTATGGGTTAAGGACATCTCTATAATGAAATTAGGACACTTGCTTATCAGTGTGTAAAGTGATGCTTGCCCATTAAAACTAAGGTCATTACAAAAATAAATAAATAAAAAAATAATAAAAAAATAAAAACACAAGCATTGCTTTTGATGAGATCAGTAAGAACAAAAGAAGCTTGATCTCCTATATCTAGCACAACCTTAAAGCAGTTAAATTAAACATTCCATAACTATATATCTGTTATTTTTTCCTGTTGCTCAAATCCACAACATAGATCATTTTAATGAAACTCAGATTGCAGCTGAGTAGCGAAGCCTGATGAAATAGCAGACGCCTTGTCAGCTTGACTACTTTGCTTATTGTTCTACTTTATGATGGCAACTAAGTCAGAAGGTTCTTTTCTTATAGAAGCTGCAAAATTAGACAGAAACATAATACTAAAGGTTGTGAAACAAAAGAACGTATGTAGGTGGGTATATGTGCGTGTGCTTCTTAATAGATATCAGTGATCACAAATCCATTATAATTATTGAGGCATTGTCATTACTGTATTAGCTTTTTGTTCTTTTCTTTGATCATTTTCACCTCATGGTCCCTCCATCCACCTCCCCCAGCTTTCTAAGGCTGAGGTTTAGAATGCAGCTATAGACAAATAAGCCTAGGTTAAATCAACGTTGGCTAAGGGCAAAGAATAAGACAAGTAGCAATATACAAAGCAGCAAATATTGTTACCCTCTTTTCTTACTTGAATTTTTTTCTCTTTAATATAAAATAAAATTCTACCAACTGGAAAAAGAAAGAAAAAGAAGTAAGTAGTGCAACAGCATATCCTAGTGACTAACAATATTGTCCCTTTATTTGCACCAGGTCAATTATGCTGAACAGTGGGGGAAAATAAAGGACCTTCTTGATCCAGTAAGATGCATGATATTTTTCTCATTAAACTTATGTTGTCAGAACAATTTTGGATGCCTATATCTGGTAGTGTGGGAAACTGCTTTGAAGATTGCCATTGTTGGTTTCTATTATCATGTTGAAATTCTGTATTATTTTTATTGATTTTTTCTCTTTTTAAAATAAAACATATATTAATGTTTTCCAAATTCTGATTAACAGAAAAAATAGTGTAAAAATTATACTGGTATGGAAAAAATTAAAGGACTCTGAAATCTAGCAGATAAATTAAGTATATATGTTCAGGTTCAGGGACACATATACACACATAATAATTAAAAGGGGGATCTTAAAGTTAATGTATTGTTCTATACACAAAACAGTCATGCAATAAGCCAAAACAAGTAATCTAGAATCAAGAAAACAAATCTAGAATAATGATCCCTGGCCAATTTTTTATCATGATTGAAAGATTTATAAATTTTTAGAAAATAGCTAACATCTTAAAAAAGATAATCAGTGACCTCTTCTTGCTTCAATTCTTCTAGGTTTAGTTGGCAATTTCTAGTATTTTCTAAAGTGTGTCCTAATATTTTAATTGGATTGGTGTAAACTTGATTTCTGGTGGATGACTCTGTGTTAGATATCATAAATTCAGATATTATAAAAAGAAATAACTATATTTGGTGTTATAGGTGATATGACATATTTTTGTTTTGTTTTTATTGCTAAAGAATGTCAATCAGAGGAGAATGACAATAATATTCTGGGGCTTCATACCTACTGAAATTTGAGGGTAGAGTTAAGTCCTTTGCAACCTAAAAAAAAGACTGAGCTATTTTTACTTCTGTCCACAAAGGAGATCCTATTCTGAACTAGTCCAGTAGAAGCAAATAAACAAACAAAAATCTGGCAGAGATACAGGGAGACAAAGAATACGGAATACGTGACAGAGCTCTTCCCTCTCCTGTGCTCCTTGAAGATTATTTATCTACTCTGTGAAATTAAATTTCAGAGGCCTCTCCCAGCATTTGGAGAAAGATTTTAAATAATGACTTAAGTTAGCACTAGCCAAGCTTCTTAAAGAATAATAGTGCTTAATAATTTTGACTGCAAGTGTAGATTTCTTATTATAATAAAGCAGTGGGTAGATTTTGAAGACCCTTTGGTTGACTCTTAACATAGCCATATATTTGCAATGAAACGGTGATGAAAACTTCATTTTTAAAAAGTTCTTATATAAAATTATGCAGCATATATTCTTTATTTATCATTTGGTCATGGAAGAAAATGAATGAATTTTTTTGTTTTCTGATACCTCCATTTTTCTTATAATAAGAAATATTCTTCCCCTTTTGACATCATTATGAGGAAGCTTAGAACTAACCACTGAGCATTGTCTTTTATTATTTTTATTTTATACATTTTTGTTTTAATGCACCACAAGTCACATTAGCACTTTGTTAGCTTCAAACAAGCAAAGAAAATAAATATGTGGGAAATATTTTGTCTCTGTGACAGATACCCTATAAAATATTCTTTGTTGATGTATTTTATTAACAATGTCTTTGGTCAGCACCCCTTTCACTCTCTTCTTAGCAATCCTACAATAAAGTTAATTATATATATTAACTTTTATTGGTATTACTATTCATTTTCCTTCTCCTCTTAATATTGAGAATTTAGATTAATTATAAACCCTTTAGAGATGTTTTACAGTCACCCTAAGAAACATTTCTGAACTGTCATTATAGTCTCAGACAATGAGCTAAATTTGCACGGCTTGCTAAAACACCATATCTGCAATTAATCTTCAGGAGAAGCTATATGGCGGTTTCAGTTTAATTCTTAATGGGCTGTGCTGTACATAATAAAATTACCACAGAGAATTCATGGGTAGCATTTAATTAGTAGAAAAGAGCCTGGTTTTAAAGATTACAATTTCAAGATCTAATTTCTCAGACAATGATTTTTTGAGAGAAATTATAAAACAGGAAGTATAGAAAGTGGCATAATATGTAAACTATCTGAGAGTCTCTTTGTCTCTTAATTCTTTGGGATGGAAGTGATGCCATTTCTACCTCCTTTACTGCTAGGTTATTCATGTTTTCTAGCTCAGGGAATTACGTCACCAGATTACAAAGACTGACTCTGACTCTACCTGCTGGTGGAACACTGAACTCTCAGTGTAGGAACGGAGTTCAACACAATGTTCCACGTTATGGAGGCGGCTCTCACCCTGTGGCACGGCTGTCCCTGGTGATGGCCATGCTGGTTGGCCCCTCAGAATGGAGTCTACAGAATTCTGAGGATTGCTGTTGGGAAGAGGAGATACCTTAAGGAGCTCACGTCCCTCCAGGGCTCAGCCCACATCAAGCAACCGGCCTGGGACAGGCGTAAAGGCCCTTGCGGTTGGAGTTCCCCGCTGCTTTCAGTTCTAAACTCAGCACGGTGCTGACTGAGAGCCCTTTGCGGAAAGCATCACACCATTCAACCACGCCCTCTGAACATCACTGCCCTTTTCATCTGTAACAAGTACTATTTTCTTTCTTTTTTCTTATGTATTGAATACAGGGTATGCAGAGTGTCACTACAGAGCTCAGACTCATAGTGGTTCTCCTGTTTTCAGCCTCCTAAGTGCTGGGATTTCTGGGGCCTGCCACCACACCCAGTTTCAAGCTCCATCTTAGTATGTCCAGGGGATGGGACCAGCACAGGATGCCAGGGATCAAACCCTGTCCCTGCAACTGCCTAAGCAGGCATTTTAATCACTGAGCCATCAGGCCTGCCCACACAAGTGCTCTCTTCAAGCTCCTACCTCTGCAAGAGCCTTGTTCCTTCTCTGGGGCAGATTCTCCTGGGGAAGTGAAAGCCTGGGTCTGATCTTTTCCGCAGTGCCTTGTATCTTAAGAAGTCAAAGTTATACTGGTGAAGCAGACACCCCACAGCCACTGTGGAGGACATCAAAGTGGAAATTATCTTCTCTAAGTATAGAATTTTCTCTTCCAAACATTTCAGTGCTATTAAAGACAAGCTAACCAGAGTCAAGCAGATAGCTTGGCTGTCTAAGCCCCTGCTTTGCAAATGTAAGGACCCAGCTTTGATCCTGGTACCACATGCAGCAGGCCCTGGAACTCTGGGTGCACAATGCAGGCCCCCAAAACTGGGCATGGTGGTGACACTCACCTGTAATCCCTGCACTGGGGAGGCTGAAAACAGGAGGATCACTGTGAGTCTGAGCTGTGTAGTGAGACCCTATTCCAAATAAATAAGCAAACAAACAAACAAAATTTTAAAAACTTAAAAAGAAAAGCCAACCCATTCCATATCTGTATGAGAACTATTTCCTCCATAATATGTAAAGACAGAAATAGCATCTTAGCTCAGTTAAGCACTAGGACACAAACAATGATTCCAGGGCATACCAGGCCTTGTTTCCAGACCTTTCTGACATGAGCACAGCAATCACGCTAGCTGGAACAGACACAGGAATACACTGACCACTGTGGGACAGTAAACAAAATAGACTGATCTTTCCAGAACCATTGCCTCCCAAGGAGAATTTCACCTGACTTCTTTTCAGGACTCACCAGACCTGGAGAAAAAGGAAGAATTTATGTTTTCCATTGATTAAGGATTCACCTTTAGGGCGATAACTTCTTTCCACTTCCAGGACTCTTAGGTAGAGGCACCAAATGTTTGCAGAAAGGGAAACATTTCAGCATGGACAAGGAAGTCTTGGAAAAGGGAAGAAGCAATTCTGTGCTGATTCTATGCTAAGAGTGATTTTGTGGTATATTTGTATTAGTTTGGTTGCATTTTCCAAAAAAAAAAAAAATCTGCATGATCTGGCAACATAACAAGAGACACACGCTTTTCAATACATGAAGCAAAGACGATCTAAAGGAGAATAGAATACATTTTTAAAGGGGAATAATATTGACCTTCAATAGAAATAGACCCCTTCTGTGTTACCTTATGGAACACACTTCACCTTTGTGTCCCAATTGCTTGTTCCCTGACATGAAAAGATGAATGTAAAATTTTAATTATTTGCACTACAAATTATAGAATATTGTGTTTTTGAAATATTACTATGTTCATGAAGAAAAACTCTGAAAGTATAAATAAAAGTGCACAACTTCCCCAGTAATTTCAAAACCTTGTGGTAAAATGCTGTAGATAATAATATTAGAAAAATAGGGACAGAGGAATGTGGAGCATGTTGTGTCATAAGGCTGTGAGGGAAAAATCCTAACACTGAGTTTGAGGGTTTTTTTTTTTTCTTTTTGGTTTTACTTAAAATATAAATAGGTAGCCAGGTGCGGCGACACACACCTGAAATCTCAGTACTCAGGAGGCTGAGGCAAGAGGATCACTTCAAGTTTGAGGCCAGTCTGGGACACCTAGTGAGTATAAGGACATCTCAGAGTATGCAGCAAGACCCTGTCTCAAAAAATTATAAGACACAGGTAACTTGCAATATTATTAAAGTTCAAGAAAAAAAATATCTTTAGCTTGCTTACTATTTCCTCAAATAAAGAAAGCCTTAAAAATGTACACTATTGTGTATAGCTCAGACTAGAAATATTTGTAAACTAGCATAGATATTTCTGAATTAACAACCCATACTCATATAGCAGAAGTCAGATAGTTTTATCTTTGTTTTATATAATATAGAGGGCTTCTTTTTTCTCTGTCTCTCTTTTTTCTTTGCTTTAGACAACTTTTTTTATTTATGAAAATCACTTGCCCTATAACTGAGCTAAAGTGTTAAGGAAAGCTAAGCCTACACTTGGGTCCAGGGCTATGGTGTGGTATATGGTAGCCCATCCGTCCACGTGCTCCAGTCTCCCTGTAACTGACCCAGAAAGTGTCATGTGACTGGCTTCTGCCAATGAAAATAAGTCTCAAGATTTGTGGGAATGTTAGAAAATATTTTAAAATACACATCTGGCCTTTAAGTTGTTCAACATATTGTGATGACCAATCTGGATCGTGAGCTTGATTGAACTGAGAGTCCCAGGAAACTGAAGCACGCTGTGGAAAAGGAAGTCGGGGTGTGTTAATGGTCAGCTTGAGGCCAGGTTTCCACCAGGCCTAAACCTTCCACTCTTTTTGGTTCATTCAGTTGCCATCTCGACTACAAATATAATTATAGCAACTACTAATATTACTGCTGCTGCCTTGATTTCAGGCCTTTAACAAGAGCTTATTGGCACATTAATGCCATATTTTGGCTCATACACTATAATAAATAGCCTGTAAGAGAACAGATTAATAGAGACCCCTGGGTATGAAATGTATAGGAAGTCTACTATCTTTGCAATTGTTCTGTAAATGTACAATTATCCTGAAATACATAAGATGTGCATTTACAAAAGCTCGTGTGATATAAACCCGCTTTGTGTTGTCCTAGTATCGTAGCGACTTTCCTTGTTGTTGGGACATAGTGCTAGCCACCTGGGACCTACAGACGTATTGTGGCTCATGCTACAGTCACTAGTTGGCTGGCTCCAGGACTGGACAGTCGGCAGAGGGGCAGGGAGGAGCAGAGCTGCTCTTGGCCTGGGGCTGGGAGAGCGAGAGGAAGGGCGTAGCTTAGAAAGAGCAGGCGCTCTTGAAGCCACCTCTTCTGACGGGATACTACCTGACCGAAAGTTCTTTGCCCAACCCTCACAGCCCCGCCCACTGTCTCAAGCTCCTGTGAGCACAGGAGGCTCTTGGAGGCCATCTGCATACGTGTAAACTGCCATGCATGTTCTGCAGATATAAGTGGGCTTTCTAATAAACATTGTGCTTAGATCAAAAAGATGAACACCGCACATTTCTCTGGTGTTCACATCTGCAGGATCTGTCTATGCTTCCTAAACCTATGGAAATAGTACAAAATACCACTTTATGAGGTCAGCTTTTGCCAATAAGATTTTAATGAAGAGAATAAAAGAGTTAAGAATGACATTTGACCAGTCACTTTGATTTAAGGGCTGGTGAGCAATAGTCGGTTTCATATCTTTCCAATGTCTACTCTGTATACACCTTAAAAACAATATAATAGAAGTTTTCTTGTTTGTTTTCCCCCTGTATCAATCTTATTGTAACAAAGTTTATTTATTTATTTGGTACAGGGTCTCACTATGCACTCTCAGATTTAAAGTTACCCTCATGTTTTCAGCCTCTGAAGCTCAGGGATCACAGGTCTGTGCCACTGTGCCTGACCCTGTGGCCAGCTCAGTACATTCAGGGGCCGGGCTGGTGCAGCCTGTGATGCCAGACATCGGACCCCAGGCCCTGTGTTTGCTTAATAAGACACTTAGTCTGCTGAGCTATCTTGCTGGTCCTCAAGGTTTAATTTTAAATGTGGCATTTTTTTTTTTTTTGTATTTAGGGCAGGGTATATAAGGTGTTCAGGGTCTCACTTCTAGATCAAACTATAGTGATCCACCTGTTCCTGTTTATAGTCTCCCAAGAGCTGAGATTACAGGCAAGTGCCACCACACCCAATCTCAATTGTGTGTTAGCATGCCCCAGGGGGGGAGAGGGGGGTAGGACTGGCAGGGCATGCCCGGCCCCTGTGACTATTAGCCAGCCATTAACACGTGGATTCCTTTATTATATGATTGAATGATTACTCAAGGTATTTTTTCAGAAAAAATGTACATATATATTCATATTCAGAATATGTGTGTGTGTTGGGGGATTTCTTTTTAGGTCTATTGTTTTTCCTCTCTTTTTAATTTTAAATGAGAATAAATAATATTAACAAAACTTTATAAATAATCCCCAATTTCAATGAACAAAATTAGATAATCTCCAATTTCACTGAACAAAGTGATAAGAATTCACCAACAGTTGTTATAGTGATTATTCTTTTCTTCAAATTAGTTGTTCAGATTACAAGATATAAATATGCAAACCTGGTCAAAAAATTAAAAAGAATAAATAGTTAAGCACTGAAAGAGTTCCACTCAATAATCTAAAAGTGAATTTTTATTTTATTATTATTCAGTCATATGTTCACTACTAATGATTATTCTGCATCCAGCCTCTTGCATGTAGCCTGAAGAGGCTCAGCAATTTCAGTTCCTAGAGAAAAGCACAGACAGAGTACCTAGACAGAATGCAAGCACTTACAATCTGGCCTCTATTCAGAATTCTCATAGCATGACTTTACTTAGTCTGCCTGATCTCATTCTTGGGCTTTGCTCAAGCATAAAGAATTAGTCTGGCTCACCTGGGAATAGGAAGCATGCATCCATATTCCCAGCACCTGCCAGGGCTCTGTATTTTTGTTGACAACATTCAGAGTAGACTACATGAAGTAATATTTTAAACTGATATTCACAATAGAATGTTCATACATATAAATTTAAAAGTCAAGCTGTTGGGCCAGCCAGATAGCTAAGAACATTAAAGTGCCTATTGAGGCACATGCAGAGGTCCGGTGTTGGATCCCAGGCCCGCTGTGCAAGCCCCAACCCCAGGGGCATGCTGAGAAGGTAATTGATACTGGACGTGGTGGTGCACGACTATAATCCCAGCACTTGGAGGGCTGAAAAACAGGAAGGATCACCAGGAGTCTGATGTGTGTAGTGAGACCCCATAGACCCTGTACTACATACATAAAAAAAGTCAAACTGTTATGAGATAACGAAGTTTCTTCGCATTTTTCTATTAATCATCTTATTGCTTGAGGCTGTGATGTTCCATGATACAGTTTGCTGTGGCAAAATCCCCAGTAAGACAAGTAGGAAAATCAGTGAAAATTGAATCACTTTTGATTCATGACTTCTGAAGTAGAGGACAAAAAGTCCAGATCAGGGAAGCCATGTGCTCTAATTTTCCAGGTTTGGGGCTTGAAAAACTTGCAGTGTTTAGAGAAACTTTGTTTAATTTGAAGTTGAGTTTGAGGTCAGTTTTGCATGGCCTATCATATAGCCAGCACATTTCCAGGACAGAGAGAAAACTCCTTTGTAGAAAGTCCTTGTGCTGGCCGTGGAGGCTTGGGTACGCTTGAACATTGTGGCAGTAGTGTCAGGCAAAGAGAAGAAATTGCTTTTATTTGCAACTGTTTCTGTGCTCATAAGAGGACCCCCGACATAGACAGGGATCAAAGGGCAACACAGCTTCCTATGATGGAGGGCTAGGAGATCTTTTAGTAGATTTTAGCATCAGAACACTTTAAGCCACTGGCTCAGGGGGAGAATCAAAAGAAATTAAAGTGTTTAATTCATCAGGGAGGGTCCTAAACACTCCTATAACTGAGTGAGATTAAAATTATCTTGTGTAGAAACCACTGACTATTCATAAGAGAACCAGGCTAAACAGCAGCAGAGGTAAACCATACCTCAGCAAAGGAGCCAGCAGACACCAGAAAGCAGCTCAGTAGACCCCTTCCCCAGTGAAAAGCAGCCGTATCACCAGCCCAGCCCCTGCTTTACTGACCCAGATGGAAGTTTAGGTAATAGAAGAGTCACACACTGAATTATCCAAAGAGACAGACATTCAAAAGGAAAACAAAACTGGTGCTCCGATCACACAGAGATCAGAAAAGCAAAGAACCAGTTTAACAAGGCCAGCCAACATTTTGGCCCTAGCCTTTCAAGGTCAGCGAAGACTCAGGACATAGGAGAACCTGTACTGCAATATTATGAGACTCAGGTGAGCTCCAAATTTTCTGAACAAGGAGATTGTGGAGCCACAGAGGAAAGAGATTGAAGTTCTATAGTGTGCCTGGGGAGAGTCACATGAAGAGAAAACTTTCTCTCAGGCTCTCACAGAGCGCAATCTGGTCAAGCATTGGCCGTGACTCATCCACATGGATGACACAGACAAAGGAACTACAGAATAATGTACAGGACTACAAGATAAACCCTGAGAA
>PVKA01023507.1:0-35553 GCA_004027165.1 Ctenomys sociabilis
AAGGTCCTGAGTTCAATCCCTGGTACTTCAAAAAAAAAAAAAAATTGGGCAGGGTCTTACTAAATTGCTACATTGCCTAGACTAGGTTCAAAATTGTGATTTTCTGCCTCTGCCTCTGTGTTGGGATTATAGGCACATGCCACTACACCTGGCTTCCTGTGCTATTTCACTGGCTAATAAAATTAAATCAGGGTGGTATTCCTCAGAAAAAAAACCTAATATGGTCAATTCCACTTGACCCGACTATTCCCCTTCTAGATAAGTTCTTGAAAGAAGTCAAGATACTATATTACAATGAAACACGCTTACCCATGTTTATAGCAGCACAATTCACAACAGCTAAATTGTGGAAGCAGCCTGTGTGTTTCTCCAACAGGGAAGGGACAAAGAAGGTACAGTTCTGAGACAAGTGCAGGAGTGCTCTGCTATAGAGGAGGACAGGCTTGAGCTGTCTGTAGGAATGGGGATGCTCCTTGGCATCATCATGTTAAGTGAAATGAATGAGATGCATAACCCTAGATATAAGACAGGAGAAACTCAAAATACAAATGCAAAGCAAAAGCAAATAAAATATAAGAATAGGAAATTGAGAGACAAGGTTGTCTTGTAAATGGGAAGGAGACCACAAGATGGAGGACAGGAGGAGAGAGGAAGGAAGAAAGGGACAAATAGATTGAAGCTGTCCTATGTACAGGCACCAATTTCTCACAGTGTGAGTAATCATTATGTATTGCAAACACGTTCCAATAAACATAAAAGAATTAAGATATTATATATATATATATATATATATATATATATATATATATATATATATATACACACATATTACATATATACTAACTTACCATGATGAATATATTTATTACATACTGCAAACATGTTTAGAAAAAATTTAAAATAGAGAGCACAGGCCCAGCATGTGACTGAGACTGCCCAGGCCACCACACCCTAAACTGACCCAGAGGGCAGGTCCGGCATGAGAGAGAAAGACCACACAGGTCGCCAGACCCCGAATGGACCCAGAGCACAGGCCTGACATGTGAGTGAGACTTCCCAGGCCACTGGATCCTGAAGTGACCCAAAGCGCAGGCCCAGCATGGAACCCTTCAGCAGAACTCCCTGCAAAGAGGCTAGAGACAAGACCAGCTGATTCAGGAGCAGAATGTCTTGCCAGTGTGACACAAAGGGTTCACCTGCAAGGCTGCAGCAAGAAGAAGTGGAGCACAGCAGCCAGACCCAAGCCACACCCACCTGGAGGAGGCTGAACTTTGTAGATCTGGACCTGATGCTAAGGTAATAACTGCATCTAGGCTCTATACCAAAGGTGAAAAGTCAGTGGTACACAAAATGACAAAGAGAAGGAACAAAAAGCAGTCTCAGGCCCTGAGTCCACCCAGTACAAAGGCAGAAGACACTAGCATAGAGGAAATTGGACATCACACACCCGAAATCTCTGAAATAATAGTGTTGGAAGCAAAGAAACAACTGCAGAAAGGTATAGAAGAGATCAGATCAGAAATAATTTCCGAAGTAAAAAACATAGTGATAACTGTAATCATAGGTTTACTAAGTGCTTCTAAAGAATACACTGATAAAAAAAAATAGACCAGAATATAGAAATGATGGAACCCCTGAATAAGAAATATGGGAAAGAAATAGAATGTATATACAGGAAATTAGAACTTCAATCACAAACTGGCAAATCCATTTGAGTGAAAGTGAAAATAGACTCTCTGACCTTAAAGACACCATTGCAGTCAGTGAAAAAGTAAGCAAAGATCTCTTAAAAACAACTAGGATGAAGGAAAAAATAATTCAATACCTACAAGATGATGCAAAGATGAACAATGTGAAGCTAACAGGCATCAATGAGAAGGAAGGAGTCAAGAATATGGGCAGAAGTAATAGCAGAAAACTTTCCAAATATGGGGCAACAATCTGACATTCAGACAACTGAAGCATACAGAACTCCAAATAACATCAACACAATTAAAACCACTCCCAGACATATAATAATGAAGATCCAGAAATTCAGCACAGGAACAGTATACTAAAAACCGCTAAAGAAAAGAAACAGATCATATTTAAAGGAAAACCCATCAGAATAATGGAAGATTTCTCTTCACAAGCCATCAAGTCAAGAAAAGCATGCAAAATACTTCAAGTCTTGCAAGAAAACAAATTCCAACCCAGACTGACATATCCTGCAAAACTTTTTCAAGTATAATGGAGAAGTAAAATAGTTCCATGACAAAGAACAACTAAAGAATTTCATGATGACAAAGCCAAAGCCTACACAGACTATTAAATGATGTTCTAGAGAGGAGCAAAATGATCACAACCCCATGAACAAGCATGGAAAGAACCCACCAAATAGGGCAAACAATTAACAGGAGAATAAGAGGCATACAGTAGTAGTCTTTCAGTTATTCTTTTGTATACAGCAGCAAAATATTTCCATCAGCACACTCTAGAAATGGACTTCTCTTGCACCCTATGGGTCAAGATTCCATATAGAACTATAGGGTGGATTTCAAGGAAATAGTTGTAGCTCAGTCCCACAAGTGACACCTGGCCACCAGTAAGTGTCAGGGTCATTATTCATGTCCACAACACACTAGAACTTGTGCAATATCCTATCCCCAAACTGTCAGAAGTATTGTCATTTACTTGTCATTCCAGCATTTAACTTATGTTTTCTTCTTAGTATTTCTTTACTATCATGAAAACTTTTTCTGAGTTTAATTGTTTTGAAACATTCAATCTTAAAATTAATTAGTATTTAATTTTCTGAATATTGCTTAATCTTAATTTTTGTTTTAAGATACATATCTTTGAATTAAAATTTATCTAAAAGGCATTGTATGATATCTTCTCCTAGTATTAGAAACTTTAAAAAGTATATTTCCATTTTCTATTCACTTTATATTACTTCTTCGCTGTCCTTTATACACACACACACACACACACACACGCACACACACACACGAAAAAAAGTTCGTGTATAACCCAACATAAGCTTGGTACTGTTTCATAGAAATCTTCAGTGACCTTTTAAATAAGGGTTCATCTAACATATTTTATATAGTCCTTCATAACTGTCACTTTGAGAGCTCTTTATTGTTCATCCAGGGGCATACTGCAACTTCTCATGCCTTTTGAATTATGCTCTTTGTTATTTCCTATATGCTACATCTGGAGGTATTAAAATATTTTGAGTTTGTAAAAGTAGAAAATACTTTTAGTTTTCAATGATATGTTTGCTAAGTGTAAAATTCAAAGAGGATAGATCTTTTTTTTTTTTTTTTACGGTCCTTTAATTAGTCTAGTTTCTTACACACTTGGTCCCTTTTTTCTTTCTAATGTGGAATAAGATGCTACTTAATTTTGTTCTTTCATAGCTAATATTTTTTATCTATATGCCTTAACCATTTTTTTCTTTATAATAAGTTTTGGGTAATTTCATTTTTGTGTATCTTGGTATGATTTTATTTAAATTTCTTGTGCAAAAAGTTCATTTTTATTGGAAATGTGGTATTATAAGTTGAACTAAAGTCAGAAATTTTAAATCTTTAAATATTTGTTGCCTACTCCTTTCTACTTTGAGAATTCTAATTATATAAATATATAAAAAGGAGCAGTTAATGCTTACAATTTTTGTTTTTAATCTGATTTTTTCCCTCTCTTGAATTTCTTATAACTTCTTAGGCATTGTTTTTGTTAAAACAAAACTTAAACATTTATATCTGGTAATCCGAAAAACTAATTTGCACATAGCATCATGTAATAAAGCAACCATTGCTGGACTCCTATTTGTTTAGTGCAGTCTTGTACCACGTATAATGCTGTTTTCTTCTATGACTATTGTGTATTCTTTAAAAATAATAATAAAAAGTACAAAAAAATTTAAAATAAATAAATGCCTCCTCCTTCACCTTCCAGACTTCCTCCCATTAGAATCTTATGTATCCACAACTTCAACCTCAAGCTAGCCTCTTTCTTGAACACCAACTTGCTTATTTCCAAACATAAGCCAGCAGTAGATGTTAGAAACAAGAGTTGTCAAGGAAGAGCCATGTGCCCCACCTGCCTCCGTTCAAACATCAGCTTTGCTATAGAGTCATTGTAGGGCTTAAACTAAGGATTTAGCCAGTTTTTGCTTCTGTCAGTTCAGAGTGATGACAGTATCTACCTCACAGTATTACTAAGAAAAGTAAATTGGTATCTAAAAACCGCCTAGAATACAGGAGACTTCCTGTTCCTCGCACTGGGTGTATTCTTCAATGCGGACATACAGACCTCCTGGCATCTCCCAAGCACTTCTCTCTTTCCACCATAGAAAAGGATTTCAGGGTTTTTTTTAATGAATTGGGTAGAGCGGGGCCTTCCACCTTCTCTGGTTTCCCTCCTGAAGGGTTTGGCTGGAGGACAGTAAAAGTCCCCTTCTGTGTCACAACTTTCAATTTATTCTTCATCACTGGAGGTGATCTGGAACTCATCTGCTGCCCCTTTTATCCTCAACCTGATTAAATCTCAGGCTCGGACCAGCACACGAGGAGGGCTGTCATTCAGCAGATCTTCTTGAAAGCCCAAACACACCGTCAGCGCTTCGTGCATCATAGGCAGCACCCTGATTCCTGCTTCTCACCTGCTACAAGAATTGTTCTTTCTCTCATAGTACTGACTCATCCTCCTATTGCTTTATCTTGCCTAGTTTTTCATTAGATTACAAAATACATAGAGGAAAGGCTGAATTGGACTTCTATTTTCTCTCTTCTTGTATATTATGTCTTAATACAATATACGGTTTCATACGATTAAAAAATATTATGTGAAGCTGGGTATGGTAGCACATGCCTTCAATCCCAGCACTTGAGAAGCTAAGGCAGGAGGATTGTCAATTTTAGGGGACCCTAGGCTGCATAAGAAGAACCTGTCTCAAACAAAAATTACATGAAATTATTATATAAGCACTATAAATTATTCTAAGAATTGCATTCAATTATTCAATTTTAAGAAGATCGTTTAAATAAGGGGAAACAACCTATATGTTTTAAGTTACTACACATTCACGTATCCTTTGAAGAATAATTATATATCCATACAGTCTTTTTCTAAATGTATACATAGGAAATCTATCTCCTAAACAGTTACTTCTTTGAGCATGTTTTTCTTTGTACCAAATGATCCAATTACTAATTGCATGATTTGGGCAAATTGCCATTTTTTTGTCAGTTTCCTTATCAATAAAATAGAAATATATTTTCTAAAACATGTTTTAGCTTCTGCAACACAAAACTATCTTTACCACAGAGTGAGCAAAAAAAAAATTATTCCCACTTCTACAGAAGGCTGAAATCATATAAAGAAAAATTAATCATATCTTTTCTGCTAATTTCCAAATATAGTTGAAAGAGAGATTCAATACTTCATTCAAGAGGTGTCTGTCTCCACTGTAAATAATGATCTTTCTGTTCCTGGAACAAAAATTATAATTTATTTCACTCTGGGTGATTTAGACTATGAATGACTTCTTTCATTATTTCGTCATTTTCTGATAAATTCTATGGTTACATGACATCACCTTGCTTTTCCACACATCTTTATGATACAATCTTTAAGAAGATGTTTAATATGTAAAGCTTCCTGTCTATTGATGTTAATCATATGATGGTAGGTACTGAGGGGAGCACATCAGGGTTAGATAACGTTAGATAATTAAAATAATTACCAATGTTACTCAAATGAGAGAATTTCCTGTTGCTTAAAGAAATATATGATGTGATGGTTGCAAAATTAATTCTGAGGACGAGAGTTCTGTCTGAGTAAAATATTGCCTGGATGTGAAGCACAAGGTAGAACTTTGAGAACTGCATTTCAGATTACTTCAGGTAAAAAGTATAGTGGAGTGTTTTATTCTGTAAAGGTCTGAATTATGCTGGACAGTGAATTATGTCACTTTCTAGAATCAATAAACCACTTCAAGATGGGGAACTTGGTTCCTCTTTCAAGCCATGAATATGAGATGACTCAGCAGATCGCCTAAGGAAGAAGACAACTCGAGGGAAAGGGAGGCAAAGCACTGGGTGTCAATAGCATCGTGAGGTACTGCGAGAAGCACCAAAGCCGCCCTGGAAGTGCAGCTAAGCCAGTCTTCTGCATTCTGTCCTAAAACGTTCTATTCCGAGGGACAACTGAGTTAAAGGAAAGGTACAAAACAGACAGATTTGAAAAACTGCTATTACTGATAGACACTTAGGAAAAGATATTTCCTGTCAAGCTCTGTTAAATACTTGCTGTATTTCTGGATTCCATGGAAGTACTTTTTTCTTTTTTGAAACTGCATGTATTGTTATTGCATTCTTGCAGAGGGGGAATAAAAGGCCAATTGCTAATTTATTGTTCAGTTGAAGCTCGGGTCAGTAGAGATAGCCACAATTTGTAAATTACCTTTCCATGATACAGAATTGTCTGCTAGAAAATGCATTGCATGCACAATTACATGGTAAGGCTCTCAGATGCTTCATGAGATTTGTTTTTCCTTAAGGTAGAAGTGAGGACTCTGGGGATGAAGAATGAGTTATAGAAAAAAGAAAGAAAGAAAAAAGACAGACTGGGGTAGCAAGGCAACTGAAAGTTAGCTTGATTTTGATTGTGGCTTTCATATTTTAAGGTTACCCTGAAGTTATGCTAAATGGACAAAATTCAAATGTCTCATCTGCTTAACTCCTTGAAGTAAGTGACACTGATTTGCCTTTGAGACACTCAGTCCCAAGTGGGCAGAGCAACTCTTTGGGAAACACTGGTTTGTGAAAGGGGCTTTGACCTTTTCAGTCTGCAAAGGGAGACAACAAGGACTGAGATTTGAGTACAACAGTCGGGACACAGAAATACACCCTAAAATTTCATCATATTTCACAGCCACTAAACCTAACCTGCATGCAAGGCCGTATTTATTATCCTGCCCTTTTGTTTCTGTTGTATTATTATTATTATTATTATCATTATCATTATTACAAGTTGATACAGTCAAAGCAAATTGTTTTTTTACTGGGTTGCAGATCAAAGATTTGGCATTTGTTAATAACTACTCAGGTTTAAATACATTCTGTGTGACTATAACTTAACAGTGTCCTTTGAGATTTATCATAAAATTTAAGAATTACTTAATACAGGTAATGTGGCTAAGAGTACAGCGAGAGTTTCCAGGCCATTAAGTATATGGGCCTTATACATCATACATCATCAACCCTAGGAAGTCTAGTTTTCTAGATTTTTAATCTAGACTTTTATTCTTAGCCCTCAACCATGGGTACATTTGCCTATTAATTCTCCCCTCTTGTGCTTCACTCTTGTTCCCTAAATCTGAATATAAACAATTCAACAAAAAATACTTCCAGCATGATGTCCTGTTTTAGTGAACTATGCCATTCTCCCATCTATTTGCACCATTTTGAAACTTCAATATTGCCCTCAAGACACACTCTCCTTCCCAGTCAATTGCTATCAATTTTACCCACTTTAGTGGTCATGAATTCACCCACTTCTTTCCATTTCCATGGCCATTGCAGCCTTCTTAATTTATTTCTGTCTGCATAAAGGAGACAAAAGCTTTAGAGTACGGGTGGTAGTGTTGGCAGTTTGTAAGTGAGGATGAAAACCCTGACTCATAGGCACAAATTAGGTAGCATTCAGGGCCACTGATAGAGGAAAGACATTAAATTCTAAACACCTTAAAAATTTTAGATTCTCTTCTTCAGCTAAACTAGCTTGGTAAACTAACCTACAAAGTTCCAGGGGATTATATATTGAGATAAAAGTAAGAATATTGTTGGAGGGGCACAGGAGATGGCTCAGTGGAATAAGTGCTTCCCTGGCAAGGCCAAGGGCCTGAGTTCAATCCCTGATTCCACCAAAAAAAAAAAAAAAAAAAAAAGAAAAGAAAAAAGAATATTTTTGGGATCTAGCACTTCAAAGGAAAACACTAATTACTTGCTTACTATGCAGTCATGAATGATCTTACAGAAGATGAAACTTACGGTGAATATCAAGGAAAAACTTTAGAAAATAGGCATATGAAGAGTCTTATTGTGCAGTTGAAGATTATATTTTGTAGAGATGAGAACCTCGACTTTTTACTGTGTTTGTGAACGGCAGATCAACCATGCACATATGCACAAGAGGACACATGCAAGCAAATACTCTGAATGATTCCCAGTATCTCCCAGCTGCTGTTATTTTCACAGTCAGCCATGACCTAGAGGATCTACAAAGTGCAGTGCAGGGTTACGGGATAAACCCCGAGGGGACTTGACTGACCTTATCATATACAAAAGTTACATTTCTTGTTATATAGGTCCTGCTTTACCTTGGTCTTAACCATCCAGCAGAAAAGTATTTTTCTTTACTTTTACTTACATAAAGTAAAGCCATATTAATATGCTAAGCTGTAAAAGGCTCTAGGCAACAACTTCTGTGGATAACCCACTACTATTGTGGACTGCAGGACTGTGTTGGAGTGTTTTGCTGAATTCAACCACCTATAATAATTGAATGACCATAGAATACCCATCTCTCACAAGACTAAACCAAAAATGGGATACAAAGGAAGGACCATTTTGTATTTGTATATACAGAACAGTTAGGCTAAATATGCAGCTACTTTCACGTAACTTTATGAGAAGAAAGATTTGTAGTAATAGTGTTTGGACAGGTTATCCTGTCTGCTTCTTATACTATGGATAACCACTATGAAGATAGCAATGTAAAAGGTATTAATTATTGAAACTGTCCTATACATCAGTTTTGAAAAAAAAAGATAGCTATACAGCTACATTCTCTTAATTCAATGATTAGAGGGATCTGCTCTAACAGTATTTGTAATAGAATATCATGTCTGCACCTTGTACAACAAATAACCACTAAGAAAACAATATGCAATATATTAGTTATTGGATCTGTCCTACTAATTTGATTTGAAACTGTCTCACTGCTATTTGTTCTTCAATAAAATTATGGAAAAAATCACAAAGGAAACAGCTCCAGGGAAGAGAGCGTCAGGCTTTTGCTGCAGATGTAATCCCAAGGCCTTCACACTAAGCTACATTAACAGCTCTCTTTGACTTAAATTTTGAGACAGGGTCTCATTTAGTTGCTAAATTGCCCACACTGGATTTGAATGTTCAATCCAGTGCATTCCACGGGTGTGCTGTTATACATAGCTGCTGAATTGTACTTCTGAGTGTTGAACACCAATGCATGAAAACTTTGGTTCTAGTGAAGAAGTGACATTAATAATAATTTCAATATTCATTGACTATTGCCCCTGTGTTATACGCTCTGCTCAATGTTCACATACGTAGCTTCACCTAATCTTCACAGTATTGTGGGGGAAATGTTGTCTCCCCAGTTTAGTCCTTTAAGAACCTGAACTTCAAAGAGCAACACATGACAGCACACACATCCTCAAGAGAACCGAAAATACATTTTAAATGTGGGGTGAATGTTAAGTAGGACTTAGTTTTCAAAAGCGGAATTTAAATGATCAAAGTTCTTCTGGATATGTATCTGCCTCACAGGGTCATGAGAATTAAAAATAAAATAGTGAAGTACCTGGGGTAGAGTGGATGGTCACTGTTATACTCTTAACTCCAGAAGGCTTTCTCCCGGGAACTTCCAGCCAACCTCAGCATCCACTGGAAGGCAATTAGCTTCACTTTCTTATGAGATTCAGCCTTTCATTCCCATTCTTTTTCTTTTCTTACTTGTGAAAGTAGTTGAGTAGAATAGGCAAATAATGGAGTAAAGGAGGATCATCTTACATTCATGGTAGAATTATGCTATCTTTCTCCTAACTTCCTCTGTGGTTTTGAGCTTTTATTGAGTTCACACTGGAAATATCAGTTTTACCAGCTTGGTCTGAGATTTCTAGCATAGGATATTTCAATGAACTTTTTTTTTTTTTTAAGAATGTTTTAAACACAAATGAGTATTTTACATTGTACTGAATGCTTCCATGAAAATAATCATGCTAAAAGGTGCTTTGCTGAAACTTCTATTTCATGAATACACCTGAATTAATCATGATGCATAAATGGTTGTGTTTTGCAGGGGTTTTTTTTTGGGGGGGTGAAGGATTGTATTTATTTTAGGGAAGGATCTACAGGGTATTCAGGGTCTCACTACTCAAATGGACTCATAATGATCTGCCAATTTACAGCCTCCCAAGAGCTGGGATTACAGGCATGCGCCACCACGCCCAGTCTCAATTGCTGTCCCAGCACACCCCTGGGATGGAGCTGACACAGCAGGCCTGGGGATCAAACCACCAGCCCCTGCACCTGCTTGCGGATGCCTTAATCCACTGAGCTAATTGGCCAGCCCTTGCAAGGCTTTGTTAGGTAAATATTTTAAGAATTTTGCATCTTCATATGTCTTAATTTTTACTCTTAACTTTTATCTAGTTTTGCTGACAAGATTTTAAAATTCTAATAAAATGATGCCATGAATATTCACTTGTTTTATTCTCTGGAGGTATTTATATAAGATTAAAATTATCTATAGTTTGAATAACTATCAAAATTCTTATTTAAAATAACCTGATTATCAGTGATATTTGGTAGACTTTTAAACTACTGATTAAATGAATTTAATGATTGTAAGATCTTTACTTCTTCAGTTGTTTTGATACTTACTATTTGTCTAAAAGTATTAGTATTATTTTCTTTTTCATCAAAGATATACAGTGAATCATTTTCGTAGCTTTAAAAAAACTTTGTTGATTTCATACATATTAAAGTAAGTTAAACATATCCCGACAATAATCCAAAAACAAACAATTATGCTTCTCTAAATAAAACAAAAGAAAGTCTTAGTCAGGTAGCACACAGATGCAATTCTAGTACTGGGGAGACTTAGGCAAGAGGATTTCACATTCAAGGCCACCCTGAGTTATGTAATAACACATAATGAAACCCTGCTGCAACAAACAAACAGAAACAGCATTGAAAAGCATCACAAATGGCAAATTCATAAATTTAACAAATTGTTATGAATACTTTAAACCTTACTAGCCCAATAAATTTGGTAATAATTTTTGTATTATAAAATGAAGATAGAAACATGGATAAATAATCTAATAGCTCAGTGACTTCACAAAATGAATAATACATGTGCTCAACATCCACATCAAGATGCAGTACACTGCCAATAGCCCAAAAGGCCATCCCCCTGCTCTTTCTAATCACTAAACTGCAAAAGCAAAATGATTACCACACTGACTTCTAATACTGTAAATTATTTTATCTGTTTTTGAACTTCATATCACACATATTTATTATACTATATGCATGTGTTTTAATCCAGCTTCTTCCATTCAGTATTTGTGAGATTTAACTGCATGTTAGGGGTAAGGGTTGTTTGTTCATTTTAATCATATGGCCACTGAAGGGATCCAGAATACATCACCATAAAGAGGTTTGTTCCCTCTTGCATTTCTCTAAAAGGAAACCTCAGAAATCAGTCCTCATAAATCCCCATCCTGAGAGCTTTTTAAGCTAAAAGAATGAACTCTCATCACCTGAGAGACTTAGGATAGGAAATTAAATACGTATATGTTTGGGGGAGACTATATTACCTTGTATCTATTGTTTTTTTATGTTTATTAAAGGTCATTTGTTGGGATCATGGGTGTAGCCTGGCAGTAGATCCCTTGTTTAGCACACATGAGCTTCAGGGTTTGATCCTCAGCAATGAAAAATAATAATAATAAAAAGGAACTAACAGTTCATACATGCTGCTTCCCCCATCTACTTTTCTCCATTAGGATGGTCACACACAAGACTGAAATTCTAAATACCTCTGGTGGTTTCTGTTAATTCCTAAATACATACATGAATGAAATTCTGTCTCTTCTCTTATAAGTCTCTTTGTTAATTTCATTTGCAGGCCTTCATTTACTGATTCCAGCATTCTTTTCCCCTTGATGATGATATAATAAATTCATTTAACCATTCAATTTTAAAAATAAAGCTAATTTCCACATTGTTCTCTGTGTGCATTCATGTTTATATGCATGTATTTCTATTTATTATGCACCTGAAGTGAATTTCTGGACCACAGGGCAGGTTCCCGCTCAGCGTTAGTGTAGAGAACAAGTACAGCTTCCTCTTGCCTATCTGGATGTGGTGGATGGCTTAGGAACTAATCTGATATAATACATTAAATGAAAGAAGGAAACTGTTTTATTACTTATGCATGTACCATGAGATTCCAGGAGAGGGCCAGCTGATTGACACTTATATACCATTCTGAGGCACTCAAGGAAATAGGCTTTTGAGGATGCTAGAAGAGTGACAAATTATGAGGAGATGGAGAAAAGGTATGCTAAATGAAAGCTGTTTAGAGAGCCCCTCAGGAGATAAAAGTTATTTCTGAGAGCAGCATTGTCCCTGAGAGCAGCATTGATACTAATGCCTTTATAATGGAAATTTGCCTTCCAATGGTGAAATGTATACATTGTTTTAGGCATTTGAGGGGTGGGAAATGAAGAGATTTTCCTATGGCTGCCCATACTCAATGTTTGTTAGCTCAAGATTATCCACTTATTACAGTGGCAATTTTGAGACGACATTCTGAATGTCTTTATCAATAAATACCCCAAGTTAATATTTTATAACAGTTGTATTAATGTGAAATACCAGATAAACACATTTTAGATGTGAAAAATATTTTCTCTTTATTATTCTAAATCTCTGCTGAGACTCTGATATGATTTGTATAGTACATGTCCTCTGAAAGCCTCATGTGTTCTGAGGAAGGCGTTGGAATCGTGGGTGCACTGCACTCATCAGTAAAATCATCCACTGATACAGAGTGGGTGAATGTGTTGCTAGGTAGCAGGTCCTGTTTGAAAAAGGGCCACTGGGGGCACGATGGGAAAATTTATATTCTGGGCTCCAGCTCACCCCTGACTCTGGTTATTGGCCGCCATGACATCAGCAGCTTTCCTCTACTGTGGTCTTTTACCTCACCATTTCTGCCTCAGCGGCAGCCAGCCACAAACTGAAAGCAAGAACCAAAATAAACTTCCCCTCCTTTCAGTTCCAAGTCCTGGACCTTTTGTTCCAAGTCCTGGATCTTTTGTTCCAGTGGCAGGAAAGTGACTAAAGCATTTTGATACCAGAAATGGGGCCATTGCTGTAACTGTACCTGACTGTGTTATTTAGAACCCCTTGGAAATGGTTCACAAGAACTTGGAAAGATTTGGAGAAGCTGGCTAGAGAAGCTGGAGAAAGCTACTAATGAAGTGGTCAGAGATTCTGGTCAGACTCAGGAGATGAGAATGCTAATAGGAATATAAAGAGTAGAGATCAGGCTCAGGAGTTGTCATCGGTCATAAAACAAAACTCCACTGACAGTTGGAAACAAGCCATGTTAGTTACACCCTCCTAATATATATTTACCAATTGCACATGCACTGAGACTTTGTGAAGAAGCTAAGATTTAGGGCCCTGGACTGATGAATCTGGGAGAGGAAATTTTAAGACAGCCCCATATTCAAGCTGTGGCATAGGTAGTTCTGGCAGCTTTTAAATGACAATTAGGACAAATAGTAGAGCTCAATGATGTGAATAATTTGTAGTTTTGACAGAAAGAAAGTTGGGGCAAAGGAAAGTGTAATTGTTGAAAAGATTAGCATTAAAAAGTACTTCACACTGGAACAATAGGAAAGATACCTTGAGAACATCTAAGGAATCAGCAAGACCTTTCATTTGAGATGAAAGTGCATGGCATCCATGGCAGAGAAGGAACACCTCGAGAATTGTTTCCCGAAGATTCTTTGCGTAGTACCTAGCCATCCAGACACGCAGAAGTCTCTGCGTCTGTGGTCTAAGGGGACATGGATAGAGGGAAACTTCAGCATCATCCATATTATGCTAATATTACAAGCATAGACTATGCAAGTGTTACTACATCATGAAGGCTGACCTGAGAGACCAGACAGTGTGACTCTGAGACATGGATTTAATTTTAGCTTTGTTAGGTTTCACTCTTGCATTTGTCTAAGTTTTGTCTATTTCCATACCTCTGCCTTTGGGTAGACAATGTTTACCCTATTTGCCATTGTATGGTGAAACTATTTCACCTATTAGGGGGACTACCAGGTAGGGTATATAACACATTCATTACTACATCTTTAGGAAATCTGGTCCTTGAAAATCAAGTAATACTTGAAATTGCCATCAAGGTATACCTCGAGTCTCAGAACAGACAGTGTTTTGAACTTTTCAGAGATGCTGTAATTGTTAAGACTATAATGCATGGGGCCAGGGAGATGGCTCGGTAGAATAAGTGCTTCCCTGGCAAACTCAAGGGCCTGAGTTCAATCCCTGGTTCCACCAAAAAAAAAAAAAAATAATAATAATACTATACTACATTTTGCATAAAGAGATGGGCATGAGTCTTTTGAAGAAATTAGATGGAATGTTGTAGTTTAGATCTAGAATATTCCCCCCAAAAGCTTTATGCTTTAAGAGGTGGGGCTTTGGAAGGATGCTGTATTGATCAATAGACCTATCCACTAACTGTGAATAATTGAACGTGATTTGAGAGGCTGGGCTGGTTGTGGGGGACGCATGACCTAAACATGTATATTCTTGTCTCTGGTCCCTTTTTTCTCCCTGTGCTTCCTAGCTTCCATGACACAAGTAGATTTCCTTTGCTATGCCCTTCTGCCACGTTGCTTCTGCCTTGGTCCCTACTAACTATGACCTGAAAATATTAGCAAAAATAAACCTCTTTCTTTTTAAACTGTAGCTGTTGGGTATTTTATTCCAACAACTAGAAAGTGACTGAGATACCAGAAAAACGAAATGCAAATTTACAAAAAATTTACATAAATTCATTTAATATAAATCCAGGACTGATTTTGTTTTTTCACACAAAGTTGCTGGCATCGGGTTTGTATACCGAAGTCTGGATCCAGAAATTCTGTTGCTGATGAAGTAGGTAGACTTAAAATCACAACAGATTTAACATCCATGAAGAAAAACTGTTATCAATGGAAAAACTTCTCCTACACCTTAGCAGGCTCAACTATAACACATTCATTACTACATCTTTAGGGAATCTTGTCCTTGAAAATCAAGTAATCAGTTGAAATTGCCATCAAGGTTTACCAAGTAGGTAAGGCATTCCCCGCCTCTCTGTCTTTCTCCCATATTCTCAGTCCCAGAGACTGTACTATCTAATAGCTTAGTACCATATACCATTTGTTCCAGGTGCTGAGCTTTCTGAAAACGTTAGACAGTCACTATAGCACACTACAAATCAGACTCATGTTCTGAATGGCCACTGGATTCAGTGCTCTCCAGTTTTCTTTTTGCTCTCAAGTCAAATGTTTTATTTTTCTTTCCAAAAATGACATGGTATTTTATCACAACAGATTTAATATTGTGACAACAGGGCATTTTTAAACCACTGAAAAAGAAACTGATAAAGGAAAACATAAAAAAATATCAACCAGATATATAGACACATAACACTGAAAATGTCTTTCTTAAGGTAGATGTTGGGGCTCAGAATACAGTTCCCAAAAGAGAAAGCCTCAAAAGTGACCTCTTACCACTCTTTTCATGTCTATCTCTTGCTTTCCCAAGATGCATCACAGACACTAGAACTTGTTTAGCCCAAATCAACCCACAGAGCCTAAAAATATTATTCTAATCTTCTCTTCTCTTTCTGTGTGAATGCTTTCCATAAAGTAATTCTCAGACATACTTTGTCTAATAGCAGGCCTTAGGACCCTCAGGAATCTTGCCCCTTACCTGGGATGAAGCAATGCTATGCAGAAAAGCCAAGAAGACTCTGGAGAGTCCTTCCTGAGTCTCCCCACTGAGTTAATTTGCATAAAGTAATTTATTTTTGTCTAACCATCTTTGGATGGGGCTATCCATTCCATATGCCATAAGAAATGGATAGTTCATACTGAGTCTTCTTAGGTTTTCATTCTGAAGGTTTTCATTTCTAGTACACATCATACTAGAAAAAAAAAAAGTAAACCTCTGAGGCTTTTGTGTTGTCAACCCATCCTATTTTAAAATAGTGTGTATCTTGATCCTTTGTGATAGGCAGAAATGACTAGAACCTTAACTCCTTCATACTCATGGCTTTGTTTTTCAATTCTCTATTAAAATGAATGATTACATTAGTGATTTGATAAGTATTCTTTGCATTCTCATTATTGTTCTGGGACACTCAGTATGATAATCACTTAAGATGTCTCATAAATTATTCTGAAACTCCAGGCCTTAACAATGAAATCAATATCTTTGGACTTGGCTGGGTCTGGAAAATAAACACTAAACAACAATCTTAGGTACATTATTTAATACCTCCACTATTTTAAGGAAGAACTGCTTCTTTAAACCTTCCTTCTAGCCATACAAGTTTTTATAACATGTCAGCCATGAAACAGAAATTTTGCTTCTATTATCAGAAAAGAACTTTCATGAGTTAGTGTTCTGAAAACAGTATGATCAAGTAGTTGTTGGATTGGCAATGAGACAGTGGATCCCCAAACGTCTTGGAGGTTTGCATCAAAAGAAGCAGAACAGAGCGCTTTCAGTGAGCTTCAGAGGACAGTTTTCTAACCAGGATGCATGTTATTGTGTAATAAATGCACTATCTTGGAAGAACAATATTTTTAGAGAAAACAGGTCTTCTGTTAGTCACATTAATTTATTAACTATTTCCTTAAGATTTTTCTTTCAGAACAAGTATTTACTGTCCAGTCTTATGTTTTGTATGTAAAATTTAATTAAAGCATAAAGATTTCTAATCATATAAAGAGGGAGAAGCAGAGAGGCACTCCATGCGTGTGTGCATACACACACACATACACACACACACACACACACACACACACACACAAAGAAAATTAGTTAGAAGAAAATTTCAAAGGTCATTTTTCCCCTGATTAAAATTCATAATAAAATTACAACAGCTATGTTTTTCATCAAGGAAGTATTTAAGCAGCTAATTTTTATATAAATATATCCCATGCTACTTCAATAAATTAGAAAAAGAGACATAACCTTGTTAAGAAGAAATTCAGAGGGAACAGTGGGAGAATAGCTATTAACATGTATAAGCAATGAATGAATGTACTGAAAAAAACTATAAATTTCTCCCATCTAACTAAGAAAGGGTAGGCTCTTTATAGAAGTTATATAAGACTTTCTTGTGAAATGTATAATTTCATGTACATTTTAAGATTTATTTTTGCCTATTTCAATGCCAGTTGAGTTCTACATCAGCCTGGCAATAAGAGGCCACATAATATTCTTATCAGGAATGTGTAACAAAGTGTGTCATTGAGCATGGACTTGATGTTCTGATAAATTTGCTAGTAGGATTTTCAGAAATACCACCTAAGAATTTTAGGTTATCAAGCAAAGACTAGTACTATGATAGTTATTATGATAGCTTACCACAATCTCGTGTTTATAGCATTTTTCTACTCAAAATCTATTACAGTTTGTGTGTAGGTGTCCCCCAGATGACCTCATGCAGTCATTGGGGTGGGCTTCCTAAGTTTGTGATTAATTAATGACCCAGTGCTGGGATTATGGGTGTGAGTGCTACACCCACCCAGTGCAGAGAGCCTGAACGCAGCAACTAGGAGACAGACTTGCTCTCTGTCGCTCTTGTGGCTGATACTCTTCCCTCTGCTCTTGCTGCTTTGCTATTTTCTGCTTCCATGAACTGCTGTCCTTTGCCATGTGCCACTCTTCCTTGGAGTCAGACTGAAATCTTTGTTAACTATGAAGCAAATAAGCCTTTCCTTCCTTCATTTTGGATGTTCGGTATTTTTTTTCAGTGTTTTCTCAACTTTATTACTGGCAGTGTGTGGGGGGGATAAACAGTAACCTTTTTTGGTTTTTTAATGCAAAAACATTGTGATATGTGTGCTATGCTATGAGCACACATGGACCCGCAAGTCTGGCTCACCAACACCCAGGCAGGGCCTTCTAAGCCTGGCTCTGAGGACCTCGAGAGTCAGCGCCACGTAGGCTTGGGCATTATGTACACCTTCACAGGCTTGCTGAAGGGAATGGCGCCCTCGATGCTGGTGTCCACCTGAGGCGGCCCCTCACCACCTTCGATCCAGGGGGACTTCAGAATGCGAGCCACAGAGCTTTAGGCCAGCAGCAGCCTCACTTCCACCTGGAATGGTTCTGGACCTTCACAGTGTTCTGAGGGTCTTGCATGTGCTCCAGGGTTGCGTCCACATCCAGAGCCACCACCAACCCAGACATGAAGTGCAGAGGGTTGTCCAGTTAACCTGCCAGTTCAATAATGGTGGCCAAGGCTTTATGGATCTGCTCTGGAAGGGGAAGGTACAGGAAGACGCTCTGCTGCAGCATGGTCTGCAGAATCTTGACCACTACTGTAGGCTTGGATGTCATGAGGAGCTTGTCCACAAAGCTGTCCTGCAATGGGGGTAAATCAGCAATGAAGCACCTCTGAAAAGTCTACTTCCTGTAAAAATTTTTCACACATCCCAAGCAAAGGGTCAACTTCTCAAGTAGTTCTTGCAGTTACTATAAGTTGCAAAGCTTTGGCATGAAGCCTCATGCAATGTATTATCACCACCTGTTTGTGCTCCACACCACTGTACATAAACTGCATGTCATAGGTCTCTTCCATAATCTGTTTCGCTGCTGCAGAAGCCAAATCACTCTGCTTTAGATATAAAGGTGCAGCCACATTCCACAGCTTCTCTTTCAAGGCCTTGATAAGAAGTAGTTGACAGTGAAGATAGGTGGCAGGGAAGTCAGCTACTCCTGCCAATTCAGACTGAAGCTCTCCACGTCTCTGCAAATCCCTGATGGTGAACTCCAGGAGCTCCTGGGCTCCCTGTGGGTCCAGGTGCTGCAGACTGTACACTTTCTCAGGGCTCTATTGCAGGAACTGCTGAGACAGATCTTCATGGGGTGTGATGTTGGGACAGACAGAAGACGACACTAGTTTTCTCCCTGGCAACCTCAAAGCAGGACCAGATGAGAAAGGCTGTCTCAGAGGTAGGCATAGTGCCTGAAGGTGTGGTCTGAGAACAACACCAGCATTGTGGGACAGGTTTTAGCAGAACTGAAAATAAGAACCAAAACTGTATTGTAGCCTGAATTATCCATGTCTGGTTCCACTGTGTCAAAGAAATGGTGGGTGCTCAAGAGCTCAGGCAACAAGAGAAGCACCAGGGTTGGATGCTGACTTCCCAGATACTTCAAGCATTTCCATATGGAGTCCCTATCAGTAGGGTACTTGGATAGATTTTTTCAGCAGTTCCACTAACACAAGATTAATGTGTTCTTTGGTTAAAACATTAGTACAACATAAGAGTTCATGAAGAGCTTCTCTAATATCTCTGAATGAATCCTCTAACATGGCCAGAATGGTGTCCAGCTGATCTTCTTGCAGGGTAAATTGCTGGAGATCTTTCTTATGGTATGTATAGACTAAAGGTGCACTTCCTCAATTTCATCATTGAACATGTCATCCAGGAAATCAAGGCACTTCTCAGCCAATGCGGGTGAAGACTGGGCCAACATGCAGAGGGCCTCCACGGCAGCAATGCAGACCTCATCCATCTCATCTTCCAACCCGCAAACGAAGCTCCACAAGCTCCTGGCTCAATCAAGCTCACAGAACCAGTACCTACTTCTTCCTTGGGAGCATCATCTCCCCACTTCCTGCCACTGGAGAACTCCCCTGAAAGGTGAAGCTCCACAGCACGCTCATGCGCACAGTGCGTTTCCTCCTCAAATCTGACATCAGTTTCTCGTCAAGGGTATGCTCCAGGAAATGAGAACTGACTTGTTCCATTGAGCCCAAGAGCTTTGCAGCTTGAACTTGAACCACCCAGGAACCATCACTGACCATGTGGCAGATCTTTCCAAATGAATCATCAACTAAGCGAAATTCTTCATTAGAGGCAGGGATGGGGATGATGCTTTCAGGGTAGAGCTGACTGACAGCCCAGATGAGCTGGACAGTAGCACTGTGCACCTGCTCGTAATCATCAGAGACCAGTTCACACGCCTGATAGTAAACTGTTTGGTGTAATTTCAGTCCTCTTCCATGAAGCTGCAACATGACTTTGATAGCTGCTGTTCTGACACGTGGATCTTGGTCGCTGAAATAATCTCTTTTAATCTTCTGGACATCTCTGGCAGTTAGATCTTCTGTATCTTTTGTGACATTTTTCTCTAAAGAGCCAAGATTGCTAAGTAATTGCAGGCACTTACTTCTTACACCGTGAGAGGTATCTGTAAGGTGCTTGCAGGCTACGTCAACTAATCGTGTCTGGATGGCTTGGTTCTCCGCTAGTTTAGTGCCAATCGCAAGCAACGCATCCAGCAACTGAGCGAGGACTGGGGGAAACTTTTCATTCTGCAGTATGTTCATGGCATCATCTATAATGCAGTCTGGTGAAAATCCTACAGTCTTTGATATCAAACTCAACAATGATGCAATTTTTAGTCTCACAGAAAGATCAGTTTCCTTATAGTAATGCTCTAGAAGAATTCTGACTACACCCTTCACACTTTCTGCCTCTACAGGGCTTCCTGGCGAACTGCAGTAGGTACTGCAGTGCGTCCGCGGGGCAGGCGGCTTTGCATAGGTCTACCTGGAGCGCTGCAGACTTACTTGGTTTTGTTAGCCACAGTTTCTTAGTTGCAACTTCCTCTGCTGCTGCTGAACCACTTTAGTGAACTCTTCGTACACCCGCTTTTTGAGGTGCGCCGCTACGGTTGCAGGCGGGCCGCGCCAGCTTTCATACGCACTGATGTTTGGTATTTTGCCCCAGAAATGAGAGAAAAATAACTGAGACGAAATCTACTCAATTTTTCTGAGTTATAAGTGTTTCAAAATCACTTTATAAAAGATCCTATAAATTACAAAGTGCTGCCTCTTCAGCTTTGGCTTGGTTGTGCCATCAGCATTTAGGAGAGAGAAACAGTATTCCCCAAGGACCAGCTATTGGACCAACAGCTGCACTGAGCTTCACCTGGCAAAGATAGTCACCACATTTCATCTCTCACAGGTGCCATCAAGGCCCATTGATTTAATTAAATGAATGGGATTGGAGTATAATTACAAGGGGAGGAAGCAATCCTATTGTAGAATGAAGTCAAGATTTCATGGTTTCTCTTGCTCACATCTTTAGGGATTACTTGTCACTTTAATGGGAGATGCATTTGTTTTACTCTGATTGCAAAATTTCAGTCTCAAATGTTTTATTTGATAACACACAAAAAACTACTATATCATATAAATATATATATATGTATGTATTTCTTTTACTTAGTAATTTCAGTTTATTTTTAAGGTCTTAATTGGGGGGGAAAGGCATTTACATGGGGAAAGTCTCTGGTTTTGGAAGATAAATTTACCATATTAATTACTGACAGGATTTTTTAGTGTCTTGACAGCAAAAGGCAAAAATACTCATAAAGAAGTAGTGAGAAATTGGAAAAGAATTAAAGATTATTCGGCAAAGGGTGTTTCAAAGCCAAAACATTATGTCTAAGACATAACAAGCTATTTTTAGATGACTATAGGAGTTTAGGTTCTTTTTTTTTTTTTTCAGATGGACTGATGAAGATTTTGCTTTGCTTTCTCATATTTTTATGGATTTTAGGACAAGTGCATTCTACCATAAAATAGGACACATTGGCATTTAATAAAATAGCAGAGGCAGAAAATTATTCACAACTTCCCTTCGCCCTTTTTCTGCCCAAAAAAGGGAATATGACCCTTAAAGAAGATCCATTTTCTTTGTAGATAGAGAAAAAAAATCCTCTCTCCAAGCCTGCAGACACAGGGACACAGAGAATCTTAACAAGTTCCACCACAGGTGCATGAGCTGATGATAATAAGCTCATGCACCTGTAGTGCAAGCATACTTCTCACTGACTATCCACTGTTCACCAATCAGCATGAAAGGACACACAGGTTCTCTGAATATTTAAATCTTATTTCTGGTAGCTTCCTTGTCATGGACAACATTAAAATTAATGTCTTTTTATACTCTGGTTTCTCTTCAGATCGTATAAATCTTTCGCCTTTTAAAATTAATGTCTTTTGTTGTATTTTTATTACATACTTAGCAATGGTGGAAAAAAAGAAATAACTTCTGCTTCTACAATTTCTCTTTTTTATTTTCTTTCTCTGCTTTCTAGTAGTAGGTGTTAAACCTAGGGGGCTCACAAATGCCAGGCAACTGGTCTACCACTGAGCTAGATCTCCAGAAGCCCCATATGTTTTTAATCAGCTCAAAAAGCCTAGAACAGCTGAAGTATATAACAACCTCAATCACAAGAATGTGCTTACTACAACTATAAATTTTGTAAACTTAGCTGGCAATAGTGATGCACATGTGTAAATTCAGCTCTCTGGAAGGCTGAATTTGGAAGATAGCCAAGTGCAAGGCCAACCTAGGAAGGTTAATGAGATCTTGCTTTACTAGTTAAAAGAATTTTTACCTCAGGGATTAAACTCAGGACCTTGAACTTTCTAGGTAGGTGGTTATGCCACTGAGCCATCTCCCTGCCTCTAGTTAAAAGAATTTTAAATGTGCTTTGGATACAACTCAGTGAGAAGTCTGAGTCCAAAGAAAAGGAAGAAAAAGAGAGGGAGGGAGGGAGGGAGGAGGAAGGAAAAGAAAGGAGAGAAAAAGAGAAATAGCTACTGAAGTTTGATTTAGGATTATGGTTAGGGATAGCGTTGAGATGCAAGTAACTGAGTATATGGGTCCAACACTTGGCTGATTGTACCACAACAATATACCTACTCTAACACTAACCCTAACCCTAATACATTGTAGTTAGGTGAGGTTCAGAGATAGCTGAGCTATTTGGCTGGCCTAAAACTATTCTTAACTCTATCCCTAAAGTTAACCTTAATACCTTCACCCTAATATTTGTGTAATTTCAAACCAACAGTACCTCTAACTTTAATCTAACCATAAACCTAATAGTGGCAACCCAATACTCAGACATTTGCACCAACACTATTTCAACCCTAAGGATAATGCTAACCCTGAATCTAATACCTGCACACCATTGGTAGCCCAACACTATCTCTAATCCCAAGTCTAAACCTAAAACATGCAGCCCAATTATTGGATAGTTACATTCCAACACTGATCCTAATCATTAACTCAAACATAGCTCTAATCCTAAAATGAATAATCATAAAGCAATACTCAGTATTAGGGTTAGGGTTGGGGTTATGCTTAGGGGTAGTTTTGAATCACAAGTACTGAAGTACTTGGCTGTAAGTGTAAAATTAGGGTTAGGTATGGGTTACAGCTAGTGTCAGGGTTATTTTTGTATTAAAATGCCAAAATATTATGGTATGAATGTTATGATTAGGGATAAGGTTTATGATACTATTGGGGGAAAGTACCTGCATGTTCAAGTGTGGGTTTTTAGGGCTCAAGTACTCAAGTATTGGGGTGCAGGTATTTCAGTTAGAGCAAGGATTATTGTTAGGGCTAAAGACAGTGTTAGTGTCAAGCATCTGAGTGTTTGGATGCAGATATTGGGGTTAAGGTTAGTGTTAGAGTAGGTACATTGTTGTGGTACAATCAACCAAGTGTTGGGATATGAACATTAGTTTTAGGTTTAAGGCTAGTGCTGTGGTACACACACCTTAGTATCAGAGTCTGATTACTAGGATTAGATTTATGGCTGGGGCTAAGGATAGTGTTAGAGTCTCCAAATTTTAGAGTGCAAGTACTAGGATTATGGTTAGTATTAAGGTTTAGTGTTATAGTTAGGGATTGTATTGAATGCAAGTAACTGAGTATTGGGGCACAATTATTAGGGTTAGGATTAGGGTTTGGGTTAGAAATAGGGCTGTTATGCAAGTACTGGTTAGCTGCTATTACTGGGGTAAAAATATACGACTTTGGAGGTTTCACTGTGAAAGTTAGGAACTCTAAGTGTTATCTCTAACACTAAGTGTTAATGATAGTGTTAACTGGCAAATACTTGAGTATTGGCTTGCAAGCCTTAGCATTAAGGTCAGGGTTAGGGATAGTGTTGTGGCACAAGTGCATATAGACTGGATGTGAATACCTGGGCTGGGGCTAAAGTTAGGGATATTGTTGGGATACGGGTATTGGAATATCAGGGTTCAGGTATCATGATTAGAGTTAGCATGAGTAGGGTTGGTTATAGGAAAGGGATGCAAATATCTGAGTGTGGAAGCATAGATATTAGGGATAGTATTAGGGTTATGTCTGACGTTCATGTGCATGTACCAGAATATGTGAGTATGGGTATTAGGATTAGGGTTAAGGACGGCATTGGGGCACAAGCACCCCAGCATGGATGCGCAGGTAATTCACGTTAGGATTAGCATTAGGTTTAGGGCTAGGAGTCATGTAGGGTACAAGTACTTGACTGTCGGGATGCTGGTATTAGGGTTAGGGTTAGGGATGATATTGGGGTTCAAATATCCTTATATTGGAATATAGTTGAGTTAGGTTTAGTTTTAGGGTTAAGGATAGTATTAGGGTGCAATTACCTAAGTAATCACTATTCTGATCCACTAATCACACAGTCTGAATCCCAGCATAACACATTCTAGATTCAGCCACCTCTGCAAAATCACACAGGAAGCTTTCGGGGGCACATCTAGAAACAAACATAATAATTAGTGTTGGGGTTCAAAGACCTGAGTATTTGGGTATGGGGTTTGGGTTAGGATTAGTGTTAGTGTTAAGGATAATATGGAGATACATGTACCTCATTATTGGGGTTTGAGCATTAGGTTTAGGGTTTGAGTTAGTTTTTTGATAGTGTTGAGATGCAAGTACTCAAATATTTGGGTGCATTATGGTTAGAGCTAACATTAGGGTTAGGGGTAGTGTTGGGGTATAAATACCCAAGTTTTAAGGTGTGGATATTATGGCTATGGTTAGGGTTAGAATGGTGTATGGATAAGGACTGTTTTAGGGTACAAGTACTTGAATACTAGTGTGTGGGTCTTAGGGTTAGGGTTAGACTGATGTTAGGGCGAGTGTTAGGGTGCAAGTACCCAAGTATGGGGCTGTGGTTTTTAGGGTTATGGTTAGGGTTAGGGAAAGTGTTAGAATCCAAGTACCCGAGAACTGGCATGTTAGTATTAGGATTAGGGGGATCACTTTGGAGTACAAATAATTGAGTACTGGGGTGTGGGTAATAAGGTTAGCATTTGGATTAGGGTTAGGCATAGTGTTTGGGGAGAACATATCTGACTTTGGAGGTGTAGGTATTAGGGTTAGGCTTAAGGTTAGGATTTTGTTTTGTGAAATAACAACAACCAGTCCTGCACATCCAACTATTTAAATAACAAATATTTAGGTAACTCAGATATAAGCTCAAATCCTGTTAAGAGAAAGCAAATGCAGAGGCCTCTGACTATAGCAGGCTGTCCCAGGAGGCTCAAAATATCCATTATCTGGCTGGTATTCAGTGACTCTTATCTGGTTCCCATGAACCCAACAACTGAAAACAGTATCTCCGTATTGTTTCACATTTTCCATATGTCTGTAGTTGTTGGGGCAAGATAAACTTTAAAACTCAGTTTGGCAGAACTCACTGCCATGCAATTTTAGCACAGAGGACCATACTTTTCTTTTAAAAGAATAAAATAAAAACAGCTCAAAGAAAAACCATAGAAATGATACAGACTACACAAAATAATAGCAACTCAACAATGGTTGTTGTATTGCATATGATTGGCTTCCAGTTAGTTGTTTAGATTACCAGGTATAAGCATGCAAAATTGGTCCAGAAAGCGCTGTGATTTAGAGTCATTACCAGCTTCATTGCACTTACTCTAAGGTAAAATTATTTTAGCCATTTAATTAATAATTGTTTAGAGGGAGATGTCTCAGGAGAATAAGTGCTCGTCCGGCAAGCACAAAGGTCTGAGTTCAATCCTCGGTTCTGCAAAAAAAAAAAAAAAAAAGAAAGAAAAAAAAAATTGTTTGTGCCCCCCCACTATAATGTTATAGTCAAAATTTGAAAGGATTTTATTTTATCCATTATTATACCAAAAATAGTGCCTGATGTGATTATAATGAGGTTTGGACAAGCATTTACTTTTGTTCCTAATTACAAAAATCAATTTAACATCGTTGCTTCAAATGTACTTCGTGTCACTCTCCAAGAGAGTATTTCTGAGCTTGTGCTTCACTTTCCTCATTCTCTTACCCAATAACTTGCAGGACAACTCTCTTCTGGAAAATTTAACAACATGAAATGGTTATGGGTAAAACATTGTTAATGAATTAAATAAAGCATTTATTTCAAGAGTTTGAAGTGGCTCGAGACAATCAGTGGCTCATCTTTTGGACTAGATTTTTTTTGTATTTCAAAATGCAATTACTGATGATAAAAGTCATGTTTTTATTTAAATAAGTAGCGGTTGTTCAAATAGGACTAGCATACAGATTTAAGTATATTCATGCATTTGGGTTCTCTGGGGTTTAAAATTATTTTGTGAAGTTTTGATATGAATTTTTCATCAAGTCCAGGATGTACATGGTTTATAATCCCCTATGACTTTCTTTCGTTGGGCCTGGAGTATGGCATGTTCATTTGTATAAGTTAAATGCAATGTCTCATGGTTATGAATCACTCTCAGATTATTGTCTTGTAGAAAAAATATTGTATATAATCAATTCTGCATTATGGGTTATTTATTGTGAAAAGAATGCTTGGAATAATATGCCTAATGCCTCCAATGTACCTTGATTTTTTTCAAGGTCATCAAATAAAAGCACCTTAAAAATATATTTTGATGTCAGTATAAAACATAACATTATAGAATGACAATAATTTTTTTCTTTCTCAGTTCTTTCAGTGTTCAAGCATGGTCATGCACACGTGCGCACACACACACACACACACACACACACACACATGTACTTCACTATCTGGATGTTCCTGGACTTCAGAAGGACACTTGCTGACTACATCAATAAAATCAAGCTCAATACTAAGTAAGAAGGGGTAACTTGACCTCAGAGTTCAGGTTGTTGTCTGCCGGAATAACCTATTCCAGTGCCAAACGAAATGAGTTTCACATTCTGTAGATGTAAAGCCTTGCTTGTGGACAATGGCAGAAGTGGAATCTACTCAAGGAGGAAACTTCCCAGAATATGCCAAATGTAAAGTAATTGAGGCAAATTATAAAACAAGAGTATCCAATTATTCCTAGGTTCTCCTTGTTCCTAGACATACACTGAGCTCCTATTTAAATATTACATGTGTCTTTTCTGCAGGAAGAGTCTCCCACCACAGTATGCCATGGAGACCTCTGCAAAATACATTCTTTTTTTTTTTTTTTAAGAAAGAAATAGTTTATTTAGGTCACAGTCAGTGGAGATTTCAGTCTATACTCAGCTGATTCCAAGGCAGTGTGGCACAGGTCAGAGGATGGCTGTTCATGGCGATGAAAACAGCAAAATCAAAGGGAGGAGCAGAAGCTGCAGCAACTAGCAAGCCTCTCTCTCTTCCTTATGTCCTATTCAGGCTCTCCACCCCAGGGCAGGTGTAGCACTCACACCATAATCCCAGCAGTGGACCATGAATTAATCACCAATTCTAGAAGCCTGTCCCAATGACCACATGAAGCTTTGGGGGCAACTAGACACAAACCATAACACTTACTAATTGTAGTACTTTTACTAATTGTGTTACTTCTCTTTTTTTTTTCCAAAATATTTATTTACTTATTTTTTGTTCTTTTGAAGTACAAATATCAATGAGACAGTTTTAAGATACCTTGACAAGATGGATTTGATAAATTAATACATTGCAAACTGTTTTCATAATGTTTTGGTACCATAGAAGGTGCATACATATTATACTTACAGACATTATTATACCATATGTCTCTTATCAGTAAATTAAGAGAGTGTAGCTATTTGCGTATCTTATTTTTTATACCTGAATTACATCAAAGATTCAATAATTAATACTTTCTACCTTGTTATTTTCCTAGTGGTTATCCAGCAAAATACATTCTTTTGACTCATAGATAAGCAGTAGTAAACTAATTCAGATCATGGAGTACAGGAAGACGGCAATGCACACCTTCCAGGAGCAAGAACCTCTGTCATCTGTCAGATATTTAAAAGGAGGCATCTAGATTCACTGACATCTGCTAGCCATCTTAAGAATATGAGACCTCACCTTCACATAGAAGTTTACCTTGAGGGCAGCAGAGTCCAAAAATAACCTTGAAAGGATATAATTTATGTATTAATCACACCACAAAGGAAGCCTTCCCAACTTCTAGACTTTCAGTTAAGTCAAAGAAAGTCCTCATTTTTAATCATTTCAATATCAGTTTTTGCTTGTTTTTAACCTCTAATATTAAAAAGAATATACCAACCATAAAAGAGATAAGAAAAAATAATTATTTTCTTGTAGGACAAGTGGAAAATTGGTTTTGTCATCCATATATCATTTAATTGCATGCTAAGTAAGCAGTCATACCTACAGGGACCCTAAGGTAGAACAAATACTGAAAACCAAGCAAATTGATTTCTTCCAGAGTATAACTTTATTGGGTTTTATTTTTGACCCATAAATGCAACAATTTATTATTTAAATTAGGATGTATGTGGTATAGTGAGAAAATGATGCTTAATATTCAAAGCAAATGTTCGGCCCCAGTGGCCCTGGTGGATCAGAGGCCTTGAGTGGGCAATGTTGCCACCTCCATGCACCGTGGTCAGACTGCTTCTGATTCAATTGCTCTTAGCTAAAATATCAAAGGACTTGGAAGAAAGGAAGATCTTTAATCACATACATGTGTTTTTCTTAATATCAATCAAGCGAAACGTACATCGTACAGAGTGGGAGACAGAAAACAAAACTGTGATGTTTAAGTATCATCTTTTCTCTCAAGGAAACACCAGTGTTGAGCAAAAAATATTGACTTCAGGAACACAGTGACCCTTTACAAGTAGTTCGAATGAGCACAAGGAAGGAAGATTCAGATACACTCTTTGGCACCGAGTGCAAACAGAAAAGCTTCAAGTTCGAATTCATGCCTAAGTCAACAACATAATGAATGCGTACTAGAACAAATGGAAACACTTCACATTATTAAGTTGTTTTTGAAGCTCTGCTTATTGTAGAAAAGTTATCCGTACCTTAAATCAGGTTACAGAACTTCTCATGTGAAAAAAAAAAACATTTTCAATATAACTTAATTGTGTAGATCTTAGCAGCACTAGTCTAATATTCCTATAGTTCCTGAACTATGTAAGAGGTTCTTGTGGACATGAGAGCTTTATTGAAAAAAGCCTCTTAAAGGAGTTTCTAAAAAAAGAATTCCGAGTGTTGAATTAATAAAGCATGTTACATGCATATATGAAATATCATAATGAATCTCATTATCTTGTACAGTTAATATGCTCTAATAGTTATAACAAAAATATATCTTTTTTTGTATTTAGGACAGGGTTACAGGATGCACTACTAAATCGGACTTGTAGTGATCCTCCTGTTTAAAGCCTCCCAAGCGCTGAGATTATGGGCACATTCCACCATGCCCAGTCCCAATTGCTGTCTCAGAGTGGCACGGAAGACCAGCAGATAGAACTCCCAGCCCCTGCATCTGCCTAAGCAGGTGCTTTAATCTGCTGGACTATTTGGCCTGCCCAAAAATATATCCTTTAGATGTGATCATATGTGTGTCATCACAGAAGGGAGAGAAAGTAGTGAGAACAATACTGCTGTCCAAGTCAGCCAAATGGTACTGGATGACTTCTTTCATTTATTTATTTATTTATTTTGTCTTTTTGAGAAAAGGTCTTGCTATACAGTTGAACCTGGTCTGGAGCTCTCTTTGTAACCCAGGCTGGTTCTGAACTTGCAACAATCCTGCCTTAAGCTTCTGGATGCTGGCATTATTGGTGTGTGCCTCCAAAACCCCTTATACCTAATCCCCATGACCATATCTTCAGCTTGCTCCATGCTTTCAGTATTTTTTTTTTACAACTGCATGTGTTAAGAACAATATTACCTCTTACTACTTTTAGTGATTACAGGAAACAAAACTTATTTTTCTATCAGCCAATTAGCTTGAGACAAAAAATTTTAAATTAACTTGGACAACCCAAAAATTGGAAGAACTATCATAAAATCTGAAAGATATACCTGAACAAACACCTTAACTTTTGGCAGAGATGAAAAGAAAGAAAGTACAATTGTTTCTGAAATGTCACTGGACTGATTAGATCCTCAGGATTTAGTCAAAATAATCTCTGTCAATCAGAGAGTAGCCAGACTGCTCACATGCTGTTTCAAGTTTCTAACCTAACTTAGTTCACATCCATATCATCCTTTCTCTTCCCATTATTAAAATTTCTTAACCAGTCCGGCCACTTCCAATATCTCATCCGCAAAATCTGTGTTCAATAATAAATACTCAGAGTGAGGGCCGGGGAGATGGCTCGGTAGAATAAGCACTTCACTGGCAAGCTAAAATGCCTGAATTCAATCCCCAGTTCCAGAAAAAAAAAGAAATAATAATAATAATAATATACTCATAGTGGCCCATCTACAATGTTTATGACCTATTTTTAAAACTTCACATCAGGTATGTTTTGTTCTTAACTATTTTTTTTCTAGAGGTATAAATCTTACAGTAATTGATTCCTTCATAATACAATTTTCAAAAAGCCTTATTAACACAGTACATTTTAATCTCCTTATGTCACTTTTTTCATGAGTTTTTTATTTGTATCTGATAGAATTAATCAATGTTTTATTTTCTGCCTTTTAAGTTTTATGTTCTGAAAGAAGCTTTTCTGAAACCAAATAAAACATTTCCCGTGATTTCTTCTAACCTTTATGCTATTACATTTCAATATAATTGGTCCACTGACCACTTATTCTCCAGTATTCGTATACGTATGTATGCTTGTATGTGTTATCTACCTGACCCATACCTACATCTACATTTATATCTACACCTATCCAGTTGGGAGAGAATGGAAGTAGAATATCATTTTTACAGATGTTTTACCAATTTATAGAATTAATGATAGTAACAAAGATTTCTTTTTTTTCAGTTTCTTAATTCTAGCAAATCAACTAAGGGTTATTTATCAAAATGCAGGAAAACAGCAATGCTGCACACACATGCACTCATGCACACACAGCTAGTAAAATATAAAAATTTAGATACTGTTTGCTAAAATAACTCACTATCAATATTTTATTTGGCACTTGAATGTCTTCATTTGACAAACAAGTAAAATACCTGGCATGACAGTTGTTCACAAATACAAGTTACTACCAAAATTTTGATTTTAGGGCTATATTATTTCTTCCCATTTAACTAAAAATAATCAAAGGTGAATGAAAGGGCGCATTGTGCACTAAGTCTAAACAGCAGTGCTCAGGCCGGTGGCCTCCATGGGAAGCACCACAGCACTTCACCACTAAACGTACAATGATATAAATTCAAAAGAAAAGAACATGTCACAACTAACCCAATTTGTATTAGTGCTCACTTTAACTTCGTTTTTTTCTCAAATCCATGATCTAAATATTTACACTAACCCAAACTTTTTGAAAGCATATTAAACCCTGTCAATGAATCGTTATCCTTGGCTGTATAGTCTGAGATTGCCAAAACCCCTCTAATGGTGACTTACAGAAGCATTACTGCACTAACAACCCTTCCAGGAAGTGGCAATAGCTTGTGTCTAGGTGTTGCCCCAAAAGCCTCAGGAACTTTTAGATAGAGCTGTTGCAAAGCTGGTTCAGTCTAGAGTGCGTGATTGATTCTCAGCGTCACGCTGGGCTGAAGGGTATGAGCGTGCACCTGACCTAGCCAGGTAGCCTGCATACGACAGAAGGGATGGGAAGAGGCCTGTCCTGCTCTTTCTTTCTCTTGTTGCTTCCTGTCTTCTGCAGCTATGAGCTGCTGGCCCTCTGCCATGTGCCACATGCCCATGGCAGCCAATTGTGGACCAAAATCTCTAAATTGAACTAAACCTTTCCCCTTTAATTTGGACATTTGGTATTTTGTTTCAGCAGGGAGAGAAAAGTAACTAAGACAAAAGTTTAGTATTTACATTTTGCAAATATTTTTAAAAAATGAAGTTCTCGAGGATGAATAAATTAAACTAAGTTTTATAGTTTATTAAAAAGTAAAATAATATTTAAATGTGAAGGGAACAACAATGAAAAGCTTTGTTACTAAAAGATTCTTTTATTTTGTGTTATAAATACTGGTTTAAAAAAGTACTGATTCAGCTCTACAAACTAATTTTTTAGATATCTTGTGATTTTCATTTAAAAAATATTTTAATGCACCATTAAGAGGTTCAGACATCATGAAGCTGGAAGGGCATGAATAGATATTTTCGTCCTTTGTGTCCTTCAGTGATTTATGTGACACAACTGAGCATTTAGTAGTGCAAATGGGCAATAAGTAAATGGATACCAACTGTCACAATGCTGGAAAAATCTGTATTCTTAGTAAAGTGTGTGTGTGTGTGTGTGTGTGTGTGTGTGTGTGTAAAGCTTAAAGGTTACAGAAGTTAAATAAAGTCAGCACAGAGACCATAAATCATAGTCCTGTTATTCATGGACTGTTGTTACTCCACTATTTGAAGTTGCTAAGTGTTTTGTTCTCACTAAAGAGGGTAATAAAGCAGAACTTCTGTAACTGTGTCCTACCACAAAGATAATTCGAAAATCAATTTCTAGCACAAAAACAAATTTATGCACTCTTGAGACATTGGTTCTTTAAGTGAAGATAAGTAACTTGCTCCTCAGATAGATCTCATGTACAGATTCCCAGCAGAGCTGAAAAGTGACTTTTTATTTTGCAACGTCTCAGGTTAACAAAGTAAAGTAGTGCTGTTTCTTTTCTGATAAAGCTGCAGCTTGAATCTGTACAATACTGTTTGTTTTTTATTTTTCCTTGAAGTCTAAAAATGCCTTTAAGCGTACCTTTGGAAGCTTCCCTTTGTATGAGAAAAGAACATCTGTGGATGGTGAGGGTAACCATATTTATTTTTTGGAAGATAAGTCTCTGACAGCTGCAATTCAAACAAAACCCAAAAAATTGTGTAGTTTTTGTACAGCTTCCTCTAATAAAATTTAGATATAAATCAGTTTGACAGAGACAGCGTGGCCTACTCCGCCATCCTGCTCCTTCCCGCCCGCGCCTGCCCAGCCCCAGAGACGGCGTGAGACAGCAAGACCAACGCCAGCAGTCTACTCGATGCTGCCCACGCCGCCCAGCCAGAGACTGGCCTGAGACAGTGGCTGACTCCAGTGGCCTCCTGGATCCCGGGCCAAGCTCTCCCAGCGAGAGCGAATTTACATGACTCACCAGGCTTCCCAGATCAGTGAGAGTGTGGGGAGTCTGAGGGAGAGCCTTTGGCTTCTTCCCACGTGCGGTACGCGGATCCCTGTCTCCAACCCCTCCAAGCCAGTGACTGGCCTGAAACCTCAGGACCCACTCACCAGCACTTCCCCGGATCCCCTGATCTAAAGCCCACTGATCGAGTGGGAATTTCCCCAATTCTGTGGGGATCAAAGGTCAGTGAGTGTAGAACTCCAGGCCTGCCGTGCCCGAGAGACATTTCCCAGGGATTACCTGCCCCCCACCCCCCCTGGCCCGGTGACAGCTCCAGGCACACTGTGCCAGAGAAACATTTCCAGGTGATTACCGGTCCCACCCCACAGCCCCAGACCCAGTGCAGGTCGGCCTGGAGTGAGAAGTCCAAGCCTGCCATGCCGGAGGGACATATCTCAGCAATCCATGGTCCCATGCTACGGACCGAAACCCAGCACAGCCTGTCCTGTGAGTGAGGGCTCCAGGCCCACTGCACTGAAGGGACCTTTCACAGCCTTCTCGGGTTACGGCCTAAGACCCAGATCCAGCACAGGGTGGCGGACCCAGTACAGCCTACTCAGTGAATAAGATCATCCACTATACTTTTGTGAACCCAGAAGACCCACCAAAGCCCAGGCCTGCCCACCTGGGGAACGACCTGACTGACACAGGAAGGCTGACCCCAGGAACCAACAGAGGGGAACCAAAGGAACTGCAACAAAAAGTGAACTGAACACAACAGCTAGACCCAGGATACGCATACCTGGAAAATCTCAAACTTAATAGACTGGCACCTGAATCTCATAACAAGCTAAGGTTATAGCTGCATCAAAGCTCTACACCAAAGGTCAAAGGTCAGTGCTATACAAAATGACAAAGAGAAGGGGAAAAATGCAATCCCAGACCTCGAGTCCATCACGAAGGGCAGAGGACACTAGCTCAGCTGCAACGAATGAAGTAACAGATACAGCAGCAAAGGAACAACAGCAGAAAGCTATAGAGGAAATAAAATGAGAAGTAATTCCCCAAATTAAAAGAAGAAATATTTTTTTTTCCCAAAAAAAAAAGAAATATTTGAATACATAGTATCTGAAATAAAGAATGAATTCCAGAAAAACTGGGTGGAAAAACTATGCTCACCCAGACCAAGTTCAGAGAGCACTATTGCAGATGATATATATGAATTAACAGCATCTGAAGCAAAGAAACAACAGCAGAAAGATCATGAGGAACTCAAAGCAGAAATAAGTTCTGATATCGAAAAAGAACTTTTTGAAGTCATAGGATCTAAAATACCGAAACAAGTCCAGCAATATACAGAGGAAATCCAACTTGGAAGAAACACAGCAGAAAAAGAATTAATAACTACCTCTAAAGAAGACATGGATAATAAAATTGAGGAGATCAGAAATATGATGGATTCCTTCAATGAGCAATACAGAAAAGAAATAGAACACATGAAACACAGTCAAAGAGATATAGAAGAACTAAAAATAGCAATTACAAGTCTACAAAACCGTCTGAGTGAAAGCAAAGACAGAGTTTCAGATCTTGAAGATGCCGTAGCAGCTAGTGAAAAGGTGAGAAAGGATCTCTTAAAAACAATGAGAATGCAGGAAAAAATAATCCATCACATGCAGGATGACGCCAGAATGAACAATGTGAGAATAATTGGTATCAACGAGAATGAAGGAGTCAATACAAATGACATAAAAAGAAATTGGGGAGAAATAATTGCAGAAAACCTCCCAAATATGAGGAAACAATCCAACATTCAGGTCACCTAAGCATACAGAACACCAAATAACCTGAACCCAAGTAGAAACACATCGAGACATATAATAGTTAAGATCGCAGAAATCCAACACAAAAATAATAAAATGAAAGCTGCTAGAGAGAAGAAGGAGCTCACATTCAAAGGAAAACCCATCAGAATTACAGCCGACTTCTCTACACAAACAATGAAGGCAAGGAGAGCATAGAGCAGAGTTCTTCAAGTCCTACACGAAAACAAATTCCATCCCAGACTACTATACCCTGCAAAACTCTCCTTCAAGTTTGATGGAGAAGTGAAATACTTCCACGACAAAGAACAACTAAAGAATTTCATGA
>PVKA01023508.1:0-14585 GCA_004027165.1 Ctenomys sociabilis
AGGAAAGGAAGGGAGGGGTAGGGTGGGAGGGAAGGGCGGGAGGGGGAGGGGCGAGGAACCGGAGAGATTAAGTTTTTGTGTGTGTGTCCGTGTGTGCCTGTGTCATTTTAAGGTGGCTCGGAAGCAACCCAGAGGAGCCGGCGGCGGCCCGAGGAGCGAGGGACGGAGCTGGGAGCCATGCCGCGCTGAGGGGGGGCTGCAAGCCACCGCCACCGCCACCGCCGCCTGGTGGGGTGGGAGGGGCGGGAGCCACCGCCGCCGCCGCCGCCGCCTCCCGGGTGGGCGCCCTTCGCCGTGGACGCCGGCGGCCCTGGACGAGGTAAGGGGACCCTGGGGGAGGACCGGGACGCCGCCGCCCTCGCCCCACCTGCGGCCGCGGGCAAGGGGCGCCGTGCCCGCGCCTCACTGCGCCACTCCAGGAGGAGGAGGGCGAAGGACACGGAGCCGGCATCCGAGGACATCTTTAGTCCATGCCCCCGGCCCTGCGTCCCCCCTCAGTGCCCAAGACTGGACGCTGCCCCGGGGGTCTCCGCCCCCCCATCACCGATTGCGCCTGCTGGCCGCCGTTTGCGCCAGGATTTTTGTTGTGATGAGAGTTGATGAATGCGAAGTAGGCGGTCACCTTCCTTCCCATCAGGATTGGGAAAAAAAAAAAAAAAAAAAAAAAAGGAAAGAAAAACCCGGAGCGCAGCGGCGTCCGGAGGGCAGCGGCGGCGGCGGCGTCTCGGCGACGGTTTCCTAGGCACCTCCGAGTCCTTCTCCCCGAGCTCGGTGGGTGCGTGCTCTGGGGGCCACTGGCTACCCAGGCCGAGTGTGCGGCGCGCCGCGGGGACAATACGGCTGGATCTCTGGGGACCGGGAGTCCGAGAACGCCGGGGTGCGGCGGGCCTTGCGCCTGCGGGCGGGGGCGGGGGAGGCGGAGAGGCGGGGGTCCATTTGGAAGTCGGGGCGCGCGCGGCTCGGGCCCCTGGGGGCGCGGCCCCTGCCAGCTGGGGATCCCGCGCGGTGCCCCGAGAGCGCAAGTGAAAGACGGGGAAAGAGGCGAAGTGGAACCCTTTTGTTTTGCCAGCCCGGCATTGTTGGCTTCTCCGGGCAGCCGGGCCACATCTGCTGCCGCCGCGGTTGCCCCCACTGCCGCGCGGGGCTCTGCCCGCCAAACTCGCGCCAGGGCGGGGGGCCTGGGCGGGCTGGCGGGGGCCGGGCGGGCTGGGCATTTCCTCTGCCCGGCCGCGCTCCCGCGGGCACCACTTCCTCCTAGCTGGCCGCCCGCCGTCGCCGGCAGCCCGGCCTGCGCGCCTTCCTCACCTCCCCCGCCCGGGCCGCACTTTTCGGGTGGGGCGAACCAAAAAGAAAAGTTTTGCAGGAGGGGCTGGCCAGGGCGTGCCCTGGGCGGCGGGGACCCTGCGTGCCCGGGGGAAACCGGGGCCCGCCGAGGGCGCCTCCTCCCTGTCCTCCGCTGCGCCGGACGGACCCGCGCGGCCGAGGGAAGCGCCTTTCTTTCTCTCCCTCGCGCTCTCGCTGATGCCCCGGGCGAGTTGGGTCGCGGAGCACGGGAGCCCGGCGCGCCCAGGCCTCTCCGGCGGGGAGGCCCAGCAGCGTGGCCGGCCTCGCGCAGCCCACGCCGCGCCCTGCCGCTCGCAGGCCGCGGGCCCGAGAGCTCCGCGCGGTGACCGCGGGCCGCGCTAGACGCTCGCGCGCACACTGCCTCCCGTGGCTCGCTCTCCGCCGGCGACGATCGACGCGGACACGGAGTGTGCGTGTACTCGCGAGTGTTCCTGGTTATTCCTCCCCATCCCCCGTACTTTTCCGGAGGCGGCCCAAGCAGCAGTTGCCTCCGGGGGACCCCACGTTTAGGATTTTATAGGGGGAAGAGGCAGGAATTTTTCGTAGAAATGCCCGGCTTGCCAGCGTGCTAGTGACGGAGTCTTGGCTGTGGCCTACGTCGTCCTGCCCGGCTCCTTTTCCCTACCTGGGGTAAACATCTGTGTATTCCCATTTTTTTCTTTAAAGATTGGAGATCGGGTTAAGTTCTTAGAGAGTCAGATATGGGTGGCTTTGAAGGGTAGACAAGAGAATTGTATTCTATAAATATGTATTGGAAATTTAAAATTCTAAGTGACTTATTTGCAATTCTGTTGGATATTGTAGACACTGGTATATTTTTATCTGATACGAATAATTTTGAGGGGACGTTATATTTGGGGGAAGTATATAGTGTCATTCTGCAATTTATCAATTATCTTCTTACTCTGAGAGAAGAGAGCTTTGATATTAGGTGCTGGGGTTCAGACTGTTGCAGACTTCCCTCGTGTTCAGCCCCTCAGACTGCTGTTCTGCTTTACACTGCTCCAAGTAGAGCTAGTTTTCACGTACTTCGGAGAATTCCATTTTTACATCCTTTTTGGTTCCAATACTGTGACTTGAAGGGATCTTGTTTTTATAATCACTTGATTTCAAAGAGTACTTAATGCAAGTACAAAGTAATATTTTAAATGCTAATTCAACATTTTTATGTCAGAGCAGCTTTAATATTGAAACAAGGTTTCTTTTTTATTTTCTAAGTAGCGGAGACAGTTTTAAAGCTAAAACCGTAAATATCCTCTTTCCAGCTCTGACACTGTAGAGGACAGCCCCCCTCCCCGTCCATTGCCCTTTTTATTGCTCCCCCCAAGGAAAAGTTAATCAGATGGTAGCTTTCAAGCCTCGAAACAGGCCGAATATGCTTACAGTTGCCGTTGAAGTTGGATGTTAACCGTGAATGCGCTTGTCTTTAATGAAACCAGTTTAATCGTTCACACTTGATCAAGTATAACATGACCAAACAAAAGAAATAAGCCAGCATATTTCTGTAGAGCATTGAGGGGTTTAGTGTGTTGCTTTGGGTCACCTCCTCCCCCACTCTGCTCTTGTTCTAGGGGAGAGAGGGGTTGAAGGCAGAGCGAATTTATGGTGCTGATTGGTGTTCTGTGCCTCGCGGGTAGGAACCCCAGTTGAGTCCCTTTGGAAAGCAGTTGCCAGAGGGAATTCAAAAAGGTTGTGGAGCTTGATTTGAAATCTTGACAAGATGTTTTCTAGCTACTTTTCTTCTGTTTAGGAAGATTTTTACACTAAAAGACTGTATTGCCTTCTCCCTTTTTCTAATGGTACCTTAACAAGTGGGAGTGGAGAGCGGTGAGCTGTGAGTTCTTTGTGATTTTACTTGAGATCTTTGAAACTGACCCATGAGTGGGTGTTGGGGGCCATGAGTGGGTGTTGGGGGGAGCAAGTACCTTTTTAAAAAAAAGGGATTAAAAGAAACAAAACACCTCTTCGTGCCCAAAATGCATTTCCTTGCTAGGCATGCGTTGCAATATATGTGTGGGATATAGCCATTGACTCAGAGGGGAAATATTTGTAAAATGTGTCTCTTTAAAGTTAAGAAAGTAAAAACGTTTGGCTACTTAAAATAACACTATTGCCATTGTAAAATCACACCAGTGACATACTTTGTGAGATATTTTGTCCTTTTAAGACTCAGGCACACCTGTTCCTGTCCCTGCTGAGTCTAGTTTGCTTTCTCTGGCATTGTTAATCTCACCTTGTACATGAGATGAAACAGTAAAACTTGCTAGCTGAATAATTATTAACTAGTCCAGAGGGAATTCAATTTTTGAGATAGTTGGTTATTCTTACAGGGAACAATCAATAACTTCACTCTGAATATTCCTAAATCTGGAAAGTGTTTTAATGAGGGATTAAGTGAAATAAATAGCAATCACAAACAAATCTACAAGACCAGTCTGCAATTTTTTTTTTATATTTATGAATAGCTAGCTACAAGGTAAACAGGTGGTGTGAGTGTATAAAATGTGTACTGATTGAGCAGCACACTGGATTTAAACAGGTTTTTGTTGGGGACTGTAAAATACGAAAGGCGAAAGGGAGCTGAGGGTGGCTCATCTTTTATGAAATCCTCCAGAAGGAAAAGGACACCTCTCGGGTCCTGTTGGGATCTCCCACCACAACTGCCATTTGCTAATAGATAGCTAACATCAAGAATCATTTTTGAGATAGTTATATCTTTAAAAGAAAGTTGTATCTTTTGCACTTAATGCATTCCCCAATGGAAAAAATTGAGTTTATAGCCGTGCTAGAATGGTGGTCCCCGTTGTTGTTTACCACTGTCACTTCAACATAGAGGGGCTATCATGTGAATGTATGTGAGTGCAGCCCAGTTCCTTCTCTTAATAATCTTTCTTTTTTTTAGCGGAACCTGGATTGAATTTAGGCCCTTGTGCTTGCCAGGCAGGCACTTACTCTACTGAGCCATCTCCCTGGCCTCTTCTTAATAATCTTTCTATCACTGCAGAGCAGCTGCCCAGCTGCCTCAGGCCCCTGGTACAGGCCGTAAGTATGTACTCATGCTGCACACAGTTGGGAAGGTAAATTTATCTGTTGGGCAGGGCACAACTCAGGTTCTGCCTTCAAGTGATAGTTCCATTACAGAAGGTGGAATACATGTTTGTAGCCATTAAAAAATGGGAGGACAGTTTTTCAGGTCTTTTATAGTAAAAAGAAGCCCTTGTATTAACAGACGGGACACCATTTGGTGAAATATCGGGTATCCTGTTCCTCTCAAGAATCTTCCCATAGGTTGCTAGCTGAGGAATGCTTGTTGAAGACTTCACCTGCTAAAAAGTTTTAGGCACATGCTTCACCTGCTAAAAAGTTTTAGGCACATGCATACTGGAATGGGCAAAGTGTCCTAGGCTGCGCTGCCTGGGCAGGTATCAGTTTTCCCCCTTACAGCTGGTAAGCATGTCCTAATTTACTAAGCTGCAAGTTAAAGTTACAGCACCCCTGGAAAGCAGGGAAAAATGCAAGGCTTCTCACCCCTCCCTATCTTTCTAAATTTTTATTCAAGTCTGGGTTTGATAGAATATGTATCAAAGACTTTTAAAATCTCTGGGTTTGGAAAATGATATTTAATAATTGCAAAAAACTTCAGAACCATTTTTAAGTTGTTCAGTGCTTCTTTTGATCATGATTTAATGGAGAGTATCCAAAAGCCATCAGTGTGACTCTAATGATATTCACAAATTAATGTTTGGGCATAATCTGAAGTTTGCTTTTAGCTGTCATTATTAATGTTGAAAGCCTAAATTATGACTGCACTTGGGCTTTCAGAATTTAGCCTGTGAAAAGAAGGGCTTTACAAATTGTGTAAAAGGGGGGGGTTCACAAATGAATACAGAATGTACAATGGAGAGAGAGCCAGGCCATTGTTTGTGTGGAATGTTGACAATGGGAACCAAGGGGCAGTTTCGCCTGCATTCTCCGAACTGCTGGAGCACAGAGAACGGCGGAGTTGCAGCCAGGATGGAACCCGCACTGGCATTCACCCTTCTGGCTGGCCATGGAAATTTGGGCTGTCTTTGCAGTTTTCTTAGAAGGTGGTCTTTTTTGGATTGCTAGGGAGGGAATGCTTCCTTTTCCTAATAATCTGCATCTTTTTTCTTTTTTGAGAAAGCTTCTATAAGCAGAGAATAATGCTCTTTCAGAAAAGTGTGATTAAAAGTTTTTCCCGTGAAATGTGCTATGAAGAAATAAATTCAGCATAAGAGACAGAAGCATCTTAAGTCACAGCTTTTTTCTAATCCCTGTTTTACGCTTGTTTTAAAATACTGCTTTATCTGTTGGTATTAGGGAAAGTGCGCCTAAAATGCATCTCTGCGGTAGATCTTGCTCCCCTTCTTTGAAAAGACCTCTATGGTCTTCTTTCTTCCCTCCCTCCTATAGCTTTTCTGGTTCCACCTGGGACCTGCGGGCTGAGTAGAGTACACCCAACTGGAACACGGTTGACTCTTGCTTTTAGCACCAATAGGAGCTCCAGTGTTGGGACTGGCTGCTGCTTTTTAAGACTCAGTATCAGGAGTTGAATTCAGGGCCTTTGCCCTTAGCTACATCTCCAGCCCAGGTTGGGTTCAAACTTGTGATCCTCACCCTCCCAGGGTGCTGAGAGTCTTAAGTGTACATGCCTGGGTCTGCACTAATACTCAGTAGTGTGTACTTGGTTGGAAGTTTGGGGATTAGTTGCTATTTCCATATGTATTATCCCAGAGCCTTCAGTGAATGTTTTAGAAATGACATTTTAACTATTTACCTAACTTAAATTTAACACTGGCTGCCTAGTGTTGATTTTGTACTCACAGGAAGGTGATAAAATGGTTGGATTCTTATTAATGGCATAAGTGGTGGTTTTGTTGTATAGAGAGTTATGACTACTGACCTAGGTAGTGATAAAGACTGCATCTCCTGGTGTTTAGAGGATATCAGACCTGAATGTCTGCTGTTTTCTGACTGTGGCCAGGCTTGCATTTTACTCTTGGTTTCTATGAATTTGGGAAAGTCCTATGAATGGGGGATGGTTAGTACTTTTTATCCTTTGTGCTTCTAAAAATCCTTTCCAGCCGGGCGTGGTGGCTCAGGCCTGTAATCCCAGCACTTGGGAGGCTGAGGCAGGAGGATTGTTGTGAGTTCGAGACCAGCCTGAGCTACAAAGTGAGCTTAAGGCCAGCCTGAACTGCATAGTGAAACCCTGTCTCAAAAAGACCAAAAAAAAATCCTTTGCAGCTAGCAACTACCGAAAAAAATACACCTTCCAAATGCTTCTGATCAGGGGAAAGGTACCTCTAGCATTAATCAGATTCTTAATTAGGACTTAAAGAAATTGTTGCCAAACTGAAGAATTGATAGAAAAGAATGGCTGTCACTTTGTCAGCCCAGCCAGCTTGAGACAGAAGCTTGGGAGAGCCCTGTCGAAGTGCAGGTGGGGTGTGGGGGTCTTTCTGCAGCACCAGGCTAGCTCTGGCCTTGTAAACTCAACCTAATCACTGCTGCGCTCCAGCCAAGCCTGAAATCTGGCCTCCAGCAATCTGTCCAAACCCAGGACAAACAAAAACTTCATTATTGGTGTCACTGAACTCCCAGGAAGTTTCTCTGGAAAGAGCTGTACCTCGAGGTCATAGAGGTCAACTTCTGTAGCTTAATAGAAATTTTTTTGTTTCATTTGTGGTGGTTTTAAAAAATCTTAACTAAATATTGAGGCTAGCAAAGAATTTTTTTATTAGGACTACAAGGCCAGAGTCAAGCCTGAAAGTGATACCGTTGTACCTACTACAGGTGTGTGTGTCTAAGTAGGAGGGGGGCCCCTGGGGGATGGAGGAGGAAAAGGCTTGGAGGAGGAAAGGATAGAGCACTGTGAAGGTCCTTCTGTGGAGCTAGTGAGGCCCAAAAGGGTTTGTGTGCCTTTCCCTTTAAATTCACTCCAGCTGTGACTTTATTTAGTTGCTGATAGCCTTCGTGCTGCTGTCACTCATCTGCTGCTTGTTCAAGGGTTGGTAGGCCAGAGTAAGGTGACCATCTGGCTGGAGGGCATTTATACACTGGCAGCAGGCCTGCCTCCCTGGACTGTGCAGGTGGAGCATTGGAGTGGGGCCCTTATAAAGCCACCTCCCTGGATCAGGTGACAGAATTGAGAAGGTTCAGCCTGGGCTAGGGGGGCCCTTCCACACAATGTGCTCTATCCCGAGGAAGACTGTTGACCAGGGAAGACTTGCTGTGGAGCTGTGGGGCCAACAGTAGGCCAAGAGCTGAGGTCTCCCAGACACTGGAGACCCTGGAGGCGCAGGCAAGCAGTGGGGCACCTGCCTCATGAGCTGAGGAGGTTGCAGCCAACTGTCTTCCCAGTCGAGATGGTGCCTTCACCTGTGCTCTGCAGCGCAGCCTGGGCCTCATCTCACCCTTGGATACGTGTAGCAGGCACTCAGGATGGAAGCCCAGTGGAAATGATTTCCTCACCTGTATTCCTTTATGTCTCAGGGGCACAGAGATCACTTGATTACTTGCTTTCCAATTAGGGGCTACAATTCGCTTTTGGATAGCAGTTGGCAAGGGTTATTTTGCTGTGCATGTAGCAGTGTACACATAGCAGTGCTTGCAAGTAAAGTCTAGGAATGTTTTTGATCTTAAAACATTTCACAGTCATTAATCTTCATGGTGCTCCTGCGAGCTGGGTAAATAGAATAATCCCGTTTTTATCCGAGGAAGAAATACTGGATTGCCTCCCCCAAATCATAAAGGGGATGCTTTCCTCCTCCTGTTTCCGTAGTGTGAAATCTGGATCCCCCGCCTTCTTCTGAAACTAGGTTCTCTTTCCAGGTCCTGTGCAAACTTAGGACCAGAGAAAGCGATATTGGGCCCAGATAAAGGCTGCAGGCCAAAGGCACACCTGGGGGCCTGAGTGCAGACTGGGGCTTGCTCCACTGTGCTTGGAGGGCGGAGGATTGGCCACCTGGCTCCCAGCTTTCTGAGTATCCAGGGTTCTAGGATCCCAAAACGCAATGCACCTCTCTCCACCCACAGGCCTACGCACTTGACTCCCGGAAACACCCTCCCCCAAGCCCTTCACCTTTTCACATTTAAATATGGACTCTGGGGGAAGTCATTCAGATGTTAGAAATGGGCCCTGACCCCAGCATCCACTTCCTTCTCCCTCCCAGAGGCTTTTGTGCTGGGCAGGCCTGCAGCTGCGGGGGTCCAGTCTGCCTAATGCCAAGGAGGTGTTTCTATATCATTTCCAGGCCTATTTTAAGTTTACTGCACTTTTAGAGTAATTAGAACAGTGATCTTCCTGATTGAAAACTCTAGCAGGCACAGTGCACTTGGGTCCCCATTGCCTATAGGAAAATTCTCTGGATCATGAACTGTCACTGTCTGGGGGCAAGATGTTCTCCTCAAGTCCTCGCAGAGATAGAGTTGACAGTCAGCTATTTCATTGATAAAGAGGAGAGGGAGGGAGCCAGAAGTTCCAGCCACTTCCAACACTATTTGCTCTGGTTTTGCGTTGGTCAGGGTTCCTTTTGGCTTTTAAGACTTGGGGATGTTTAGGGGTGCTTTTGCCATGCCACCCCAGGATTAGATTCCCTTTTTCCTCTCTAGACTCAGCTTTTCCCTTGCTTTCTGCCACCACCACCACCACCATATACAGGCCTCCATATACGTGCACACATCCTGGGATTACATGGATGCACACATTTTGGGATTGTAAGGATAACGTTCCCAGTACATAGTGTTTTATGTGGTGGTAAGACTCAAGATGTTCATGCTTGTGGTCTAGGTGAATGAGGTCTGGCAGTAGTCTTAGCACAGCTCCTGTACCTGCCACCCCACTGGTGTGTATACCTCACTGCTTCCACCCTGGATATTTCCTACTTTCAACTGGATCCACTATGCATATCTTAAAATAGGATCACGTTCTTAGGTTCTTAGGGAATTTAAGGGAAGAAACTGGGAAGTGGGTGGGATTTCGCCCCATTGGCGTGTCCCTCCTCACCACTCCTGTGAAAACCAAGACACTTGATTTGCAGGTGAACCTTTGGTTGCTGCCCCTAGTTTGTGTAACAAGTTTGTGTAATTTGTGTAATGTGGGTTTTAGAAAGGAATTTGAATTAATATTCCCAAACAAAGGGAACAGCCTTCCTTTCAGAGGCTATCAGAGAACTGAACAGGAATGGCACGAATTGGGTGTGTCCTGAAATCCAGAGACCTGCCCTACCTGGTGATTAAGTGAGGGGGGGCAGTTAAGCGAGGGGGGGCAGTTGATGCCTGAGCACTCGCTGACCTTGGCTTCCCCGAGAGGTAAGGTCTGCACATGGTAGAGATTTTCCTGAAAAACAGGCTTTCTTTTAATTATAAGATTACCTTCCAGTTCTGCAGCCCTTCTTTTGGGAACACGTGTGAGCTTGTGAACACGCATGTGATCCAGTACTGCCTATAGTCTTGCTGGTGCTGGGGTCCTCAGTAGGATTTGGGGTTGGGGGCGGGCGCTGGGGACTCAGTGGGGCCTGCCGGGCCTCGAGACCGCGGAGGGAAGAGCTGGGAGGCGTCTCTCTTTTGACAAATTAGTCATGTTAGCCCCAGTGTCCTGGCCCTGCTCCAGCTCCAGTAATGATTAGATTCTATTTTAAGTCCCCCTGCAGTTTCAAACAGGTCTCCATTCCAGTGCACCCCACACGGAAAGGGCAGTGCGTGGGTGGGCTGGGATCAGCTCTAGCTTGCCCCACCCCCACAGGCTTCTGAGGTACCTTTGGGAGAGAAAAGGATGAAGCCGCTTCCTTAGAGGCTGTTGGCAGCTGGAAGGTGGTTGAGGCTAAGTCTTGCAGACACCTTAGCCCGGGGATACTCTGCTGCTTCTGGAGTTCTCTCCGCTTTTGCTGATTGACCAGTGTGTGTGGCTTCCTGGTCATTTCCCAAGAGCCAGAGTTGTGGGTGGCCCCAGAACCACACTTTGGGGCATGGGGTGTAGGAGGTAAGTACCTCTGCTTTGTTCAGGCACCTTTGCTATGCAAAAAAAGCCACTGAGGTTGGCATCCAAGTTCATCCATCAAACAAGGAACAAGAAGGGCAGGCCCACCCCTTCCTTCCAACCCTGACCTTGGTGCAGAATTCCACTTCTTTTCTTTGGTGTCCTCCACAGTGCTTGTTTTTAACTCAAGATTGGGGTTGTTTTCTTCCCCACACATAGACATCCTTCTCATTTCTCACCTAAGCCTAGGATTAAGAATGTGGTTTCAGTTGACAAAAGCCAGAAGATCTCAGAATTAAAATGTGCATTCTCTTAGTAATGGTGTCTTCCTGAATACTTAAGCAGGGTCTTGATTAGTGGGTAATTCTTTCCTTCTAGAAGTGGTCACATGCACGCCACAAAGCGGGCACAGGAAATAGTGCAAAAATCTTTAGAGTTTTCTTTGTACTAACCGCCTGCCAGTGTGTCTTCGTTGGGCCTGGTGTGCCTGAGGACAGTGGAGGGAGTGGACTGTGACTCACGGCATGCATTGTGCGGTGCCTGTGGTGCCTGTGCATCCAGCCGGGCCTAGCCTTAGAGCCAGCACAAACAGCATATTAGTCCCAACAAGTGGTCTTTACCATGTTTCCTCAAAAGGAAGCTTCCAAAGGGTTTTTCCTAACTGCTGTCATTTTCTAGAGCAGAGATCTGGTTTGGAAACGAGTTAGTGCTTCTTTGTCCTTAGTGAGAGGATGATTAGCTGGGATCTTTGCAGCATGTGGATGACTTAGTGTGATTCAGATCCCCAAGCCCTGGGGCCCCAATTCCCCAATTGGGAAGTGTGGGGCTGACTCCAGTGTTGTGTGCTCATTGTGAAGGGCACACACAGACCCCCTGGAAGGGGTGTGTGACTGTCCTCCTTTAGAATATCAAAGCTGGACCCAAGGAGAAATAGCCCTGTGCTCTAAAACTTAGAGGCAACAAGATATACCCAAGACAGACTTCCATGAAAAGTGTTTCTAGAAGGGATGTGAAATGATGTAAGCCTTTCCTGCACTTACTGCTCACTAAGCCCTTGCACGGGACTTTGATTTCTGAGTCTGTAAAGTGAGGATAGAAATAAGGTGTGTTGTTAGGATTCCATGGGGTAATGTTTTATTTATTTGGTTTTTCTGAGTAATGTTTATGAAAGCCTTTAGAACAGGCGGACACATTATCCATGTGTGTTAAATGTTTTAACATTTATTTTGTTTAGTTATTTTGAAGACAGTCTCATTTTATATAGTTCAGGTTGGCCATGAATTGTATGTATGTTCCAGGCAGGCCTCAAACTTGCTTTGCTCTCAGTCCCCCAAGTACTGGGATTGCTGGTGTGTGCCTGGTGTTTGTTAACTTTTTTTTTGCCTGTCTTAGTTACTTTTTACTTGTTGCTGGGACAAATACTGGCCCCCAAAATGAAGGAAGGAAAGGTTTATTTAGCTCACAGTTACTGGAAGGTTCAGTCCATATTCCACTGGCTCCAAGACAAAACAGCAGTTCATGGACATCCGAGCTCCTCCAGAGTGGTGAGGCTGCGAAGGTCAAGCTCCTCTCAAGACTGGGACTTCTCCATGGAAGTGGGGCAGGGCGGCAGGAAAACCAGCAGGGTCACAGGAAGCCTTTCTCAAATTCTAGGCCCTGCCCACCTCCAGGGCTGGGCCCCCACACTAAGAACTGACAGCTGATTCAGCCAAGTTGATACAATGTATCAACTAACACCTTAAAGAACTGGGGATCGAACTCAAGCCCTTGCGTATCAGGCAAGTGCTTATTCTACTGAGCTATCTCCCCTGTTTAGAAAGCAGCTCTTGTCTCAAGCCCACCATGTGCTCATTATACTATTTAAACGTGAGGATTTCAACCTTGGGAGTGGAAGGAATTCACCTGAGTTGCTGGGGGGCAACAGTGGCTCCACAGGCCCAGATGAATTGTGTAGGGTGAAGGATGGTGGCAGAGCCGTGAGGGTCGTGGGGGTGGGCAGGGCCCTCCTGCGGGACTAGACCACCACACAGGGCGTTTGTATTCTTTCTAGGTAAGGGATGAGTGGATTTTATGCAGCTAAGTGAAGTGTTTTAAAGGGAGGTTCAGAAAAAAAATACCTAGAGGTAGCCATGGTGACATACACCTGAAACCCCAGCATCTCAAGAGACAGGCTGGGCAACTTGGTAAGATCCTGTCTCAACAATAAAATAGATCATGGTACTCAGGTGGCTGAGACAGGAGGGGTCATGGTCATGAGTTTGGGTCCAGTGTGGCATATGTAGCAAGTATGAGGCCAGTCTGAACTACATAGTGGATCCCTCTCTCCAAAAAACCCTGAATAAATTACATGGAAAAGGGCTGGGGCTAGAGCTCACCATATGTGAGGCCCAGTACTCAATGTCTCAGATTCAAAACAACAACCACAGCAGACCTACCTGGAACATGCTCTAGTGCACCGGGGTTAGAGAAAGGCAGTAGATAGCAGGGGAAGCTTCAGCAGGGAGCAGCTGTCTTCTCATTTGTTCCCAGTGCCAGAGATGAGCTCAGATTCTCAGGAGGTTTTTGGTCTGTGGAATGTTACTATGGTATGTATTAGCTTACTCCAAGAAATGCCCAGTAAAATATTTACTTTCTATTTGAGACCTACGTTCCCTTCCCAGAGAAGGAAGAGATAGAATGGACTGTCTTACTTGATCCACAGACAGCCAGGGGTCTGTGTGCCCACCCAACAACCCTTGACAGGTGCAGGCTGCTGAGAGTGGCAGCCTGGTGCCCAAAGCGTGGAGCAGGTAAGCTGAATGCAGGTAGGAAGTCTGGCCCACATACCCGCTGCACCTTGGAAAAAGAGCCTCTGTCAGCCCTTCCTTTCCTGTGTTTGTCTTCATCGCTCCCTTCAGCTCTCCAGCTCCCCAGGAAGTAAAAGTTTGTCTGGTCAGCGGTCAGGATGGTTGATAGCTTCATGGAGTCTTATTTGGGCTTTCTGCCTGGCACATGGTGGGTGCTTGTGTGGTCAGAAGAAGCTTGGGTAGCTGGACCAGGGTTAGCTGGATGACAGATTCGTTGTGGGAGTGTGTGTGTATGTTCCTGACCCTGAGCCCCGGAAATGGGATGGTAATGAATCATGTTCTTCCAAGGTGTCCATTCACTCACAGGAGAGAACTAAACCCTCTTGGTCGGATACAGCATGGATGTGCATGTGCCTCTTGGAATGGTTTCTAATTGGAGATTTGAAGGCACTTTTTTTGTCCTGGGTAGTGTCACTTGCTAGGTCATGGGTGTGAATCATAGGATCGTATGTGTATGAGATGACAGGAGGTCTGGGCAGCCATGTATATGTATAGAATGTGTCTTGAAGAAACTGTCACTTTCAGGGCCTGCTGGTCATTTCACAGACCAGCAGTTCAATTTGGGTTTACTTTATGCCATTCAGCACCTTAACTTGAAAAGCAAGACCTCCTTGAAGATGCCCTTGGGGAAATAGCACTTGATAGAATGCAAGGGTATCCCCAGCAGGCTATGGGTCATGGGCCAGAAGGTCTTTTTTTTCCCCCTTTTTTGACAACAGAGTTTCACTAAGTGGTTCAGGCTGGCTTTGAACTCATTCATAGCCCAGGCAGGCCTTTAACTTGGCAGGGAGCTTCCTGCCTCAGCCTCCCAAGTGCTAGGTTTATAGATGTATGCCATCCTGTCTACCATGCAGAAGGTGTTATTGCCACTGTGGCAAACCGTGGGGAGGCATACAGTAGGAAAGACATCAGTGCGTACGGGAAGTGTCACTCATCATGGTCAGCATTGTTAGCTGTTGTTACTGGTGGTGATAGTAGTGGATGAGTATCAGCAGTATCTCCAGTTACGGTGGGGGTTAGCGGAATTGAGGGCTCTGGGCTCTTCGTCTCCTGAGGCTGGTATGAAGTAAAATTCTTGGAATCAGGGCCTATGTGGAACAGGGAGAGGTGAGCATATGGTGTCAGCACCCCTCAATTCTGCTCTCCAGATAGGATGGTAACAAGCTGGCTGTGGGCTTGGTGTTTTTCACATGAGTGACTCCTGCAGTCAGTCCCCAGGGAGGACCTCTAGTACCCAGGGGAGCAAGAGAAGACAGCACTGTAGGATGGGGATCCCCAGAGTAACTCAGGCAGGAGGTCTCCTGAGCCCCACCCAGCATCTTGTTGGAGAAACCCTAACATCTGTATTTTTAGCAAACTCCTCCAGGTGGTTCTTAGTGTAGCCAGCCCAAAAC
>PVKA01023508.1:14685-35642 GCA_004027165.1 Ctenomys sociabilis
AAAAAAAAAAAAAAAAAAAAAAAAAAAAAAAAAAAAAAAAAAAAAAAAAAAAAAAAAAAAAAAAAAAAAAAAAAAAAAAAAAAAAAAAAAAAAAAAAAAAAAAAAAAAAAAAAAAAAAAAAAAAAAAAAAAAAAAAAAAAAAAAAAAAAAAAAAAAAAAAAAAAAAAAAACACTCCCCAACACAACCCACACACTTGAGTCTAGTTATTGAACATTTGGCATGAAGAATGGTAAAAGAAGAGTTTATGTAACTCAAATAAACCCCCAAATTAAATGAAAAGAGTTGAAAATTGAAATAGGTATTTCTGTTGCACTGCTTCTCCTTTGGTTGAAGAGGGATTCTCTGCCTCTTTGAACATCACCAGATGTTCCTAGGGTCAGGAGAGGAAATTTCCTCTCTCTAGGTTGCGCTTGGAGCTCGTGTTGCTGATCTATTTGATTGACATCGACCTGTACCTCCTGACCCCTCAGCAGTGTTTACTGAGGAGGTGAGGTTGAGAGTCACAGCATATATGTTAGAATATAAATTATGTTTTAGTAAAATGCACATGAACCAACTTACTCAAGTACACTAGGAAATTGTATATTTACCACGCAGGTAGATTGCCTGCCCAGAAGGATTTTATATCATTGGGTGGCATGAGCGTTAACATGGATCTCCAAGAGACACTGCTACTCCGGTCACTTCTCAGGCAAATGGAGCCAACCTGCAGGGGATTGTCGTTTGTCCCAGGCCTGCACCTGTGCCTCTAGGCTTGTTTCATCAATAGTATTATTCTTGATTCCAAACACAAACAGATTTGGGACAGCACCTGTTTGAGACACAATGGTGAGCACATGTTGTAGCAAATTGTTTTCTTTTTTCTTCTCTGAGGCAGGGCATGACTACAAAGTCCTAGCCAACCTTAAACTAATTACATCCCAGCCTGGCTTCAAGCTTGGGATCCTCCTTCCTCTGTCTTCCTAGTGCTGGGAGATGTGTTTCACTCTGCCTGGCAGTCTTCACCCCCAGATCAGTGCATGTATTGGTAAGCTTCTGGGAGGCCAGTAGCTTGCCCTTTTTTGTTTGTAGCAGTACTTTTTCACACATTGCTTTTCTCTGTCTCTGTCTCTGTCTCTGTCTCTGTGTGTGTCTCTTTCTCTCTCTCATATTGATATAGGGTCTCACTGTGCAGCTTGGACTTGTAGTGTTCCTCCTGTTTTCAGCCTCCCCAGTGCTGAGATTATAGGTGTGTGTCATCATGCCTGGTCTCAGTGGCTGGCTCAGAGTGCCCAGGGGCAGGGCCGGCACAGCCTGTGGTGCCAGGGATCAAACCCTGGTCCTGTACTTCCCTAAACAGCCTTCCTTTTGTTTTTGGTGACAATCCTAGTAGGAGACAGTAAGGTATAGTGGTTATTCCCTGTTGCACACATGCCAGAGTGACAGGGCTGTGCTCCTGGTTCATGAATAATGGAGTGAGATCTGGACTGTTTCCTCTCCACCTGTGGCAGGCCATGTAAAGAATGGCTGTGTATTCAGACAGCCCAATTCTGGGGTGGGTGGATGTGTGTACAATTGAAGCGCAGAAGGCCAGGAGGAGCACAGGGCAAATCCATCTGGCCTGGACCTTTTGGTGTCTTTTCTATGAAGGATGTTGGAGGAGGCCGTTGCTTGTCTTGTAATCCAAAATTGGTCACTGGGGTCTTGGGCAGGCAGAGAATGGGTTCACCCTTGGTTTCAGGAAAGTTGATATTCCTGGAGTTGCCTGCAGAGGCGCTGCCTAGATCAGTTGACAGACACAGCATGAATAGCTGCTGCCTGGGCCGGCTCGCTGGTGAGTGCTGGGGTCCCAAGGCTTAGCTCTTTGAGCATGCGAATGGTGGCCTTTGGGGCCACCTATTGCTTTGGGGGCTGCTTCTGGACTTGAGCTAAGAAAAATAGTGACTTCATGATTTATGGTGTTTATGAAGACTAGCATACCTATCTGTTTTCACACAGACATCTTAATAGAGATTAAGTGCAAAATAAAGCAGAATGCATGAACAGAGATATTCCCATAAGCAATATTGTAGTGTGAGGCAGTGTAATTATGTTTTGTACACTTCCCAATTAAGCAGTTATGCATTACTGGGAAAACTACCTTTAGGAGATTTAGAAAAGCTTCATAATTTAGTAAATCAAAACAAATAGATACAAAATATTTTAGGCATGGGGCTTATAGGTGTTACGTGATAACAAAATTTGGGTCAGTGGGCTGGAGTGACATACAGATGAACTTGCTGCTCCTGAGAGTGACTTACAAGAAAGTTCTGCTCCCAACAGAATAACACTCCTACTGTGTACTAGAAGTAGGGAGGTGCCATGCTGGAGGGAGGAGCAAGGTTTTTCCTCTGACATTTGGCAGGACAGTACTGACTGCCCAGTTGGCCTGGGTGCCTGCCTCAGGAGGATCCTCTGGAGGAACAGAAGGAAGCCCCTGGGGTTCTTTCAGGGGGTGTTGTGTGGGCCTCCAGACAGGCACTTCTTGAATGTCAGCTGGGGGCCTTGCACAAGTCTCACCTCCCTGGCATTGTCTGTGTATTGACAGTGTATTGGGGAGGGTTAAACATGTTTTGCAAATGCTTAAATTCCCAGGTGTGTGTCATGTTTATCCTTTTCTGGACTAAAAGGAATGTTTGTGGGGCAGTAGGAGGGAAGATCTGAAGAGGGGTGGAGAAGTTAGAGGGACTAAGGGGCTATGATTTCTGATGTAGTATTTCTGATGCTAGTGGACTACAGGTGTTTATTGTCTCTAGAAGTAGCCTTGTAAAGAGCCATGGAGACTAGAGCAGGTGAGGGGTCTGTTGGTTTTCTCACTATTGAGTCAAAATATTTGTTGCCCAGAATTAAAGAAGGAAAGGTTTATTTAGGTTTGTGGAGATTTTAGTCCATACTCAGCTGGCTCCAGGGCAGAGTGGCACATGACGGAGGACAGCAGAGCAGCTTGGCAACAAGAGCAAAAGGGGTGGGGAGAGCACAGGGGAAGATTCTCCTCTCCTTTATGTTGTATGCAGGCTGCCCATCCTAGGGTTGGTGTAGCACTCACACCTACACCAGCACCAGACAATGCATCAGTCACAAGCTGTTAATTCAGCCTCTGAAAAGCACCTGCCCACTGCACCCCAGGATTGTTGGAGGCTTTGGGGACCACTAGTCACAAACCATAGCATGGAGGGTCTGAGGGTGACAGAGCCTGGATGGGGAAAGGGTGGAACCAGATGGCTCACCAGGATCCACAGGAGTCATTTGTCAAGATGGTGGTGGCAGCATTTGTTGAGCTTTGGGGTGGAGTGGGAGAAGATAAGCTTGATGTCGGACCTGTTGCACTTCCTGTCCTCTTGTTGCAAGCAGTTGAACCTGTGCCAGTGCACTGGAGGCACAGAATGGGGCCATCTGGAATTGCAGCATCTGGACTCTCAGGATGGACAGCCACGGCCCTGTAGGGTTAGGGTTAGGGAGGTTGCAGGGCGGTAAGCAGAGTTGTCTAAAGTAGTCAGCCTTGCCTAGTTCTGCATTGTCTAAATCTGGAGCCCTGAGTGAATCATCCAAACACATCATTTTCTAAGAGTGAGTCCTACTAGGTAGTTCAGGCTGGTCTGGAACCCCCAGCGATCCTCTTGCCTCACTCAACCTTCCAAGTGCTGGAATTATAGCTGGGGAGATAGCTCGGGGGAATAAGTACCTGCCTGGCAAGTGCAAGGTGTCCCAACTTTGATCCCTGGTACTGGAAAGGGGGGAAAAACAGTTCTAATGAGGTTGAAAGAAACAACAGCAGTACATGGAATTACATATATGCACCAGTACACCTGGCCAAGGCACAGAATTCTAGAATGTCAAAATTGGCAGGACATGTTAGACTTTCTGGACTTTGAAAGTGGTGCCCTTAATGGATACCGGCTGTAATATCTTTTTTTTAAATTAAAAAAAAATTAAAAATCTTTTATTTAACAGGAGTCACCACACCATATGGTTTCAGTGGCTAGCGTGACATGCTCAGGGCTCCAGGGCTGGCGCGCATGTGGTACTGGGGATGGAACTCGGGTCCTTGTGCTTGCCAAGCGGGCACTTAGACAGCTGAGCCATCACCCCTGGCCCTGAAATGCTTTCTAAAAGTAAACCAGGGGCTGGAGATGGCTCAGTGGAATAAGTGCTTCCCCGGCAAGCACAAGGGCCTGAGTTCAATCCCCGGTTCTGCCAAAAAAATAAAGATTAAAGAAATTAAAAGTAAACCAACCTATGCCAGGAATTCCCCTAGGCCTTTTGCACTGTCCTCCATCCTGGGATGAGGACCCTGAAAGCCAGTGAGGTCTGAGACGCAGGACTTGGAGGTGGGAGTTAATTTGTTGTGTGGTTCCAGCTCCAGTTGGTGAAGTGTATTAATTGCTCTGTAGCACCTGGGCAGGATCCACAATAGCTTTCTGATTTAAAAAAAATTTTTTAAAAAAATTTTACGACAGTGTACAGGGTCTCATGGCGTAGATCAGACTTGTAGTAATCCTCCTGTTTACAGCCTCCTAAGTGCCGGGGTTACAGGCATTACAGGCACGGGTCATCAGGCCCAGTCTCAGTCACCATCTCAGTGTGCCCTGGGGGCAGGGCCAGCATGACAGGCCTGGGCATCGAACTTCTGGCCCCTCATCTGCCTAAGCAGTTGCTTTAATCTGCTGAGGCTAGTCCTTGATTTTGTTGTCACTGTTTGCTGACTGGTACATAGGACACCTACCATGAGGGTCTTGTTCTGGCTCTGCCCTTACTTGCTGGGTAACTTCATGCAACTTTAAATACACTGGGCTTCTGTTTCCTCACTTGTGTGGGTCCTGAGGCTCACGACATCAAGGTCTCCAGCCTCTTGGAGCCATCAGATGAAGTTTGGCAAAGCTGGCTTCTGGGGAAGCCCAGAGGGCCTCTTAACGGTTTGCCCTGTGCAGGCTGTCCCAGACTTCCCCAGAAAGGTTCTGAGGGGCCACAGTTTTAGGAGGATGATGAGGCAGTCACCCCAGTATAGCTTCTGCCCTGACTTGGAAAGGTCAGGGCCAGGCACTGGATAGCTTGGCCGAATAAGCACCTACCTGGCAAGCACAAGGTGTCCTGAGTTTGATCCCAGGTACAACAACAAAAACAAAACAAAACAAAACAAAAAAAAAAAGGAGTGGGGGAGAAGGTTAGGGGAATCTGTGCCCTCCTTATTCAATAACAGAGATGTTAGGTGAGGAGCATGTGATGAGGCCAAGTGTGATAGATTTAACCCCAAGGTATAAGCAATTAAGGAGAAGTACCTGAGATAACTAAATAATTTTCCCTGACAAAATTGTTTGAAAGGTAACTGCCTTTCAGGGAAGACTGCAAAGGCATTAATCAGAATTTGTGGTCCTGATATTGGGCTGTTTGGATGCTGAGATTGCCAGGAAGCCTGATGGGGACGGGGGGTGGGTGCCAGGCTGGCCTCCTGCCTCTGTGAGCCAGGCCGCTGTGGCTGCTGAGGGGCTTTGCAGTTTACAGCACAGGGAAAGTTGCTTATTTCCTTGGTTTTTTTATTTTAGGGGGGACCAATTTTTAAAATTTTATATAGTTTATATACAGCAGAGCTTTTTAGTTTGCAGTTGTGCAAGATTTAAAAAAAAAAGAGAGAGAGAGAGGTGACTACTGCTTGCTTGCAGAGTGATCTTCACCCAAAGATTCTGGCCTCATCCCGGCCACTGGTATGGTAAAGGTCTTTCTTCTTTCACTCTCCCCATCTCCCCCTTTTTTCATTTTAGTACTGGGAATTGAAACTAGGGCCTTTGCATTGCGCTCCATTCTCAGTTATTTTTGAGATGAGGTCTCCAGGTTGCTCTGTCTGGCCTCGAACTTGTGAGTCTCCTGCCTCTCGGCCTCCAGAGCTAGGACTGCAGATGAGTGTCACCATGCCCCTCTGCATCATCCCTTTTTGATAGTGGGAAAGATAGCCTAAAAATTCTTGAGATTGGTGAATGTTGGTGTATGATGCTAGGAATTTCTGGGCTATTTTTATTTATTTATTTATTTATTTTACTGGAACCGGAGATTGAACTCGGGTCCTTGTGCTTGCCAGGCACACACTTACTCTACTGAGCCATCTCCCCAGCCCACTGGGCTATTTTTAATATCTAAGACTGTGCCTGCCCCAACAAAAGGCTGTTTTGGTCACTGCAGATAGACTTGCCTGGGTGACCTGCCACCACCATCCCAGGGGTGTCTTAAAACTTAAGAACTTGGGCTCAGACTGGGCAAGTAAATCATAAGTCTGCCACTGTACTCTTGAGTGTTATCTGCAGCTTGATCTGACCTGCCCCACCCCCGGAGTGGACAGCTCTGACCCTGTCCTCTAAGGCCATTGTTCCTGGGTCTCCTGAGGACATGGACACAACAGTTGCTCTCTGCCTCTCCACATGTGTTCCACCAGCCCTTCTTGCAAGGACCTGGGAACAGGTGCCTTGTCTGTCGTCATGGCTTTTGACAAGAGACTGTAACTACTAGGTCACTGGAGGCTTCCTTCTTCCTGCATGGAGGAAGTGGCCTTGGAGCGAGCTGGGCAGTATATGAACTGTGCTGGGGCTGTTCTCCCTGCTGGCTGGCTGTGTTCCAGGACTCCTAGGCAGCCTGGGTCCCTATTTGTTTTCTAAAGGTAGAGGCCGACCGGGCCAGCCAGCCGCCCTCCTGTGCCGTGGTCAGAGAGGGTGGTTTGTGGAAAGCCCGGAGGAACTAGAGAAACTTCCTCAGGTACGGGTAGCTCGGCTGCCCCAAGCTGGTGTTGGTGGTGGAGCACTGTGGGTAGCTCCCTCACCCCAGGCTGGTCCCGCAGCTCTCTCTTACCCCTGCTGCTTTCTGTGTGTCAGTTGGGAAGTAGGGTTCTCTTCTCAAGGTAGGAGATGTTTAATGAGGAGGTACCTGTTCTCCCAGCCCAGGTTCCCTTAGGGGCCTGGCATAGAGGTAGTGCTTGGTCTGCTGACCTGTTGCTGTCCGACATACGAGCGACACTTGACTGCTTCCTTTGCAGTTTTCAATATTCTCTTACTTCTCTTCAGTTGCACGGGAAAGGAGCACTTTGTGTAGTGTCTTAGTATTTTCTTTTGAATAGTTAACAGGGCATTGCTGCACTTACTAACTTTTTGGCCTGGCAGAAGTGTCCTCTTAGGGCTCATGATTTGTCCTCCATGAACACCCCCATTATGCAGATGGTGCTTAGGGCAAGTGAGAGCATTAGTCATGTTGGCTGGCCAACTTGGGATCATGCTGTATCCTGTATGTGTGTGCACATGTTGCCTGAAGGAACCCTTTGAACCTTGACTCCTGGCCTAAATTAGTGTCTTTGCATGCTTGTGGGTGTTTCTCCAAAGGTGCTGGAGCTTTTATATGGGCCTTCAAGATGGGGGGTCCAGGAGGGGGTTGGGGAGATGGCTCAGTGGAATAAGCGCTTCCCTGGCAAGCACAAGGGTCTGAGTTCAATCCCTGGTTCTGCCAAAAAAAGAAAGATGGAGAGGAGGGTGGGTACAGGCAGAAGCAGTGCCAAGGTAAGTAGCTGAAGGCTGTGGGGCCGGGGGGATGCAGAAGTTGCGGTAGGTGCCAAGCAAGAGCTGCACATCTGCATGTGGTCACCAGCCTTACATCCTGGTGGCTTTTGTACTGCTGCCCACTTCACGAGGGCAGCGATTTCCTCCCTAATCTTTGACAGCAAAATGTTGCTGAGATACTAGAGCTTATCATAGGAAAGATGAACACTGACTTCTTTGGGAGATGTTTATGGCTTTGACTGTGGTAGTGGTTTCATGCATGTGTCCCAACCTGCCAAAAGATGAACATTAACTATGTGCAAAGCTATGAAAAAAAATCAGGGAGAAAAGTGCGTGCTTATGTCTTTGCAGTCTGTGGATCTTCTGATATGGTCTGTGGCCACTCAGCTGTGCGTGTAGCAGGGCCACGGAGATGGGCAGCTACGTGCCTAGTGATGTCCTGTGTACATGTGTGCGCGTGCACGCACGCGCGCGTACACACACACACACACACACACACACACACACAGAGTTCCCTCTTTGAGTCCCACTTCAGTCTCCAGCACTGGGTGAGGAGGATGGCTTCCTGGGGTGGTTCTGAACTGTAGCTGCCTTCGTGCTTGGAAGGGCATTGGCAGCCACTCAGCTGTGCCTGTTCCCATGAAGTGAGTGGCTTGCTGGCACCTCAGGGTGTCTGTGGTAGGGGAGAGACAAAGACAGACAGTGTGTAGATGACTGGATGCTCTTTGAAAGGAGCCTTTCTAGAAGGACCTCTGTCTTCACCCTAGAATAGCAGAGATAGATAGATAGATCGATAGATAGATCGATAGATCAATAGATCGATATAGATATACATAAAGCTACTGTTTATTGAGGGCTAGAAATGTCCAAGCAGAGAGGAAAATGGAAAATGTTTGAAGTTTCCACACTAGTATGGATCCGTAATTCCTTATCTGAAATGCTTGAGAGTAAAAGCATTTTGTTTATTTATTTGAGACAGGGGTCTCACTATGCAGCTCACGCTGACCTTGAGCTCACTGTCGCCAAGGATGGCCTCAGACTTCTGACAGTTCTCCTGAGACTCATGAGTTTTAGGGTTACAAGCATGCATCTGCCACAGTGCCTGGTTTAGAAGGGTTTTGGATTTTTTTTTTTCTTACACGTTTTAGAGCATTTGCATATACATAATGAGATCTTGATGAGATCCAAGTCTAACACAAAATTCATTTTGTTTTGTGTACACCTGTAGACATAGCCTGAAGGTAATCTTACATAATATTTCTACTAACATTGTGTTATAAGGGGACTGGGAATGTGGCTCAGTGGTGGAAGTCTTGCTTTATGGGCATGTAGCCAGGTTGGATCTGCAGTATCACAAGTAATAATAATTTTGTCCATGAAACAGTGATTTCCTGGTCTGAATTTATTTATTTGTTTGGTACAGGGTTTTGCTACACAGCTTGGACTTGTAATTATCCGCCAGTCTCAGCCTCCCCAGTGCTGGGATTGCAGGCATGCACTACCATGCTCAGTTTTGGTGGCCGGCAAGACCCCCTCCTCCCCACATGTTCCCGTGGGTGGCATGGCATGCAGTACTTGGGATTGAACCCAGGGCCTTGTGCTTGCCAGGCAGATGCTTAGACTGTCCAGCTGGAAGAGGAGTTTTATTTGTATTTTAGAATGTCTGTGTGTCTTTCTTTCTTGTACTGGAAATTAAGAAAGAAATTACTTTCTTTCTTGTATTGCCTTGCCTGGCAGGCACTTGTGTGTTTGAGCTTATCCCCTCCCAGGGAGGTTTTTAATTGAACTCAGGGCCCTGCACTTACCTACTGAGTTATCTCCCCGCCCCCCCAGGGAGGTTTTGAAACAAGGTCTCTGTGTTAAGGCAGTCTCAAGCTCGCCTTGAACTCTCCTGCCTCCACCTCCCAAGTGCTGGGATTACAGGTGAGCACCCCCATGCCTTACTAGGACGAAATTTTCTAGTTTCTATTGCATCAGCCCCCAGAAATTTTGGATTTTGGGTTTTCAGATGCTCAACCCGTGAAAGTTAATGCACTTCTCACAGACCCGAGGCTGCAACTTACTGGGGGCTAACTGCGCAGCTTAGTAACCTGCTGGCAGCGCCGCGCTTGGGTGACTGACTGACTCATTTGGTGGCTGTTGAGTGCTGCTTGGGAACCTCAGTGGGACTAAAATCAAAACCAGGCCATTGTATGACTAACCAGCTGAGCGAAGAGGTGTATGTGAACAAGTATGTGAATTTCCTAAGCCATGCATTTTGTACTCCAGCATCTAGGTTGAAAGTTACCAAATGCTGGGACCTGACGGGTAGCTCAGGAGGCTGGTCTTGGCACAGTGACACTGTAACACTTGCCGGGTGGGGTGGGGGGAATACTAGGAATCAAACTCAGCACCTCGAGCTTTCCAGGCAGGCTCCGCCACTGCTGAGCTGTGTTCCCTGGCCTGAAATTTTGTTTTATGTTTGGATAGTAGTTTGTTGGTCTTTTTTTTAATAAACCTTTTGGCTTAGAGAAATTTAGGTTAGGCTAATTATCTGTTCCTGATATATAAATTGATTATTCTTTCAAGTCTTGCTCTTTTGATCATCCACAAGTGTCTCTCTTTCTCTCTTTTTTTTTGGCAGAACCTGGGATTGAACTCAGGCCCTTGTGCTTGCCAGGGAAGTGCCTATTCCACTGAGCCATCTCCCCAGCCCCTACATCTCTTATTTTAACAGTTTTTGGAACCTCAGTGTGAGGCTGCCCATCTGACCTTCCAGGGGTCACTCTCACCAGCCTCATCCAGGGGCTACTTCAAGCCTTGGCCATGCGGGAGGGACAGGACCTGCTGCAGCAGGAGGTCCCGTTTTCCTTGGGCCAGGTTGGAAGCTGGAGGATGAGTGGTAAACTCAACCAGAACCCCCTGGATCTGTAGGCTATAGACACCCTGGGATTCTCCAGGAAGGGGAGGGGGGTTGTAAATGGAGGCTTTCTTATTTAGTGTCACTAGCCTGGCCCAGGTGACAGGAGGCCTGAGGACCTGTCCCCAACCTGACCTGTATTTGTTTCCTAAAGTGTTTGCCCAGGGCTTTGCAGATGGTTTGCTTCAGAGGGAATTAATGCTGTGGTTGTTCCTAGGAATAATCCTACTGCTATTTTTAAAGCTAATCAACAACTCAGGGTTTTTTTAAATGAGTGAGAGTGGCACTGCTGGCTTTGGGGGTGCAGAGGTGTTCTTAGGGTGACCCTCTGGGTCTTCTTACATTGAGTCTTTAGGCAGTGTGAGTTGGCAGCCCCTGTGGACTCCGGATGTTTTCTGAGCTTTACCTCCATAAGAATAAAAACATTTTGGTGCTTGATTTGATTTGTTTGCTAGAAGATTAGTACAAACGCAGGAAGGAACAAGAATGTGGTGGAGGTGATTGCTTAGGGCTGGCAGGAGGTTATTTACAGGTTTTTGCTGACAGTCCTTATTTAAAGGAATTCCCTGTGAGATTTATGAAGCCTTTCCAATTTATTGTCTTTTCCAAGTAAGGTAAGCAAATAAATAAGTTATTCTATTTTATTATAAACACAGCCAATGTAAGATTAAAAATAAGAGGAAATGGGCTCCATTTTTCCACTGAGTGTGTTTCAGGAATTTGGAAAGGCTTTTTGTTTTGTTTTTGGCTCAAGCACCTAGGGTTTAAAAGATAAAGCGCAATCCTTTATGTTGTATACCGTGCTCACCATCTTTGAAGAGAAACTGCTGCTACCTAACGGGCTGGTAGGATGACATGGCAGAGATAGGGGTGCTGAGAATCTTAGCACCAGTCCCCAGGGCACCAGGGTCCCAAAGGGCCCATATGGCTGAGGAACCCTGAGAACTCTGGGCTTGGTCACTGTGTATGAGGACCCAGATGGGAAATCTGTATTTTTGGGTAAACTAAGCAGGAACACGAGACTTTCTAATAAATAAGCATTTCCTTTCCTGGCAATGATGTCAGTGTTAAAGATTTGGGACCCTCCCCCCCTTCCCCACCCCAAGCCCATGTGAAATCTCTTTCCTGGCCCTTTCAAGGCCTTGGGCCAAGGGGGGAAATATCCGGTTACTGTTTAGGGAGGATGTGTGTTATGTCTTTGCCCTTACATGTCCCTGGACTTTGGAAGCTGTGGGATTAATAGTGCCGGGTATCTTGTAACACACTGTGGGGTTCAAGTTCATCAGGCCCTGGCTTGTAATAGGTGCACAGTGAAGATTAAGTGCATTGTGTTTCTGCAGGAATTTGTTTTAGGAACAGGCCAGACCTATGTCTGGTGGTTTGGAGGTGGTTGGGGCAGGATTCCTGCAAGCGCAGACTTTGGACTACACTTCCTTTCTGTGGGTACACTACAGAGAAAGACCGTCCAGAGGTACACCATCCTACAGCTGAGGGCTAAGGGATCATCACCAGGATGGGAGGACGGTGGGGTACACACTGTGCTGGGCAGTGGGGCAAAGACCTCAACAAGCCTGAGCAGGGCCTGTCTGCAAACAGCCGATTGCTTGACCAGCAAGGGCAGTCGACAAACGAATGAGCTGTGTGAGCCAGAATGCAGGAGAGGGTTAAGGGTGCTGTGGGCTCATCTATGCACCTGGAGGTCAGGGCTGCCCTCTTAGAGGCAGGCTGTGAGCAGCTAGAGGCTGCCAAGGTAAGAGGCCGGCCTGGGCCCCCTGCCGCTTGTGTTTCTGCCCAGGCTTGTCCTACAGCAATCTGTGTCCTTCTACTCTGACCTCCTCACTCTTGTCTAGCTCTGAAGAGTCACATGGGGACCTTTGAAAAAGAGCTGAATCCAGCTCCACCCTCACAGATTGACCAGTGGTTTGGGAGGACATCTGCCTTCTGTAGTTTAAAAAGTTACAGGTGATTCTGCTGGGCTACCATCTTTCTCAGCTGAAGTTGCTCTGTGTGCCTGGAGCTAAAGGAACAGCCCAGAAAAATTGAAAAGCCCTAACTTCCTTGCTCCCAGCCTGAAAGCAGAACCAGAGAGGGCGTGGGCTGCCCACCTCCTTTAGCAGTTACCTTACTGACAGGCACACGTTTACTGCAGACTGGGCTGGAGGGCAGCACTAGGATATGTAGGACCTTATGCTGGCTCCCCATCAAAAGGTGAGGGTCGCTTTTCAGAGTGGTGTCATTTCTGGAATAAGAAAGTGCAAATTGCTTTGCTGGACAATGTAGCTGTGGGATTGAGGGTAGAGAGCGGCTGTTAGGGATCTGTGCATCACCTAGTCCCAGCCTAGTTGCAGCATAGCCCTTACCCAAGAGTAAGTGAAAGCTGTTGCATGTGCCTTAAAGGTGAAAATCTGGACCAGTGCAAATCTTTCTTTGCTGAAAGAAGAAAGGAGAGAACATCTGTTGCCTAGGAAACAGTCTGAAGGTTGGACTCTGGTAGTTCCTCCTGGGGTTTCATCCCTGGATAGAGGGTGAGTCCCAGAAATACGTGAGTTGAGAGGGATGAGATAGGAATAATCACATGCAGTTTTGTGGGGAACAGTCCAGCTTTCTATGGTGGAAAGGTATCCAGGACAGAGCCTCCCATGTTGGGCCCACAAAGGCTGGGGTGGGTGAAGCAGTGAAGAAGCCAGGAATGTGGCCGGGGAAAGAAAAAAATACTAGAGGAGTTTCCAGGGATTGCCTTGCATTGGCAGGAGGGAGATGGGGTGCTGGGAACTTGGTTTCTCCGTAGGGTGCTCCTAGGTAGGAAGAGGTGAACATATGCAGGTGATATCGGTAACACGGAGCCCCTCTAGGCCAAAGAGTGGGTGGGATACCCCGGGGTCATGGAATGCTGTACTGTCTAGTTGCTGTGTGTGGGGGGGGAATTTTGAGAATCTGAAATCAAAGGAGAGCCTGGGTCTGTGGCTGTTGAGTTAAGCCCTGGCCTGTCTATACTGATGATAGCACAGAGGCTGGGGTAGGTGAGGGCTCCTTCAAAGGCGAGGTTACCTGCCTTGATTGCTCAGGGTGTTGAGGGACTGAGAGGGAAGGCTGGAGAGCCAGTTTGGAGGAAGCTTTTTAGCACTTTGGGTTGGTTCTTTTCCTTGTACATTTGAGGGAGGTAACCCCTGGGGTACTGGGGCCTCATTTGTAGACTTCTTCATGCCCTCAAACTGTACATCCGGGGTCACTGTGGGGTGCCCCAGGCTGGCAGCAGCTGGGAGCTTTCTGGCCTTTGGTCTGGTTGGTCCCACCTGGCAGGATTTTCTTTCCTCTGGAGAGTGTGGGATCCTGGTATTGTGGTCCTTGCTGGGAGTTACCCAGATGGCCCAAAGCTCAGAGCTGGAGCCGTCCTGTGACTGCTACTCCCCACTCCTCTGAAAGGTGAAAAAGCAAAAGGGTCCTCTGTTCTGTCCCAGAAACTGAAGCTTGTGCCAGTTTCCTCCTGCCTGGACCGCCTCTGCTGAGCAGCTGCAGGTGGGCCTCTGCTGGGTGCCTTTGAGTCAGCCTTCCATCTGCTTCATTCCTCTGGTATAAGACTGAGCCTGGGTTTCCCACCTTTGACTTAGGAGTGCAAACAGGGAATTACTGTACTGATGGAATGGCTGTGACTGATGACTTTTTTTAAGCCTTCAGGTGCTTTAATCTGGTCGTGTGAGAATGGTTGCATTCTCAGTGCAGCCTGTGCTCTGAGACACGGATGGTTTTGGTGTGCTGGAATTTGTTCCTTCCAGTTATGTGCTTTGCACAACTTACCTGCAGATTTTTCTGTTCAAATCTTGTTTAGTATTTTGCCTGTGGAGTCTTAAGTGGACTTGTGTCTTTTCTTTTTGAAACTGAGCTTGATCACACATAAAAGAAAAGCTGCCCCAGGGTTGGAGGCCTGGCCAGCAGGTGCTGCCAGGTACTGAGACCCAGTTGCTCAGGTGCAAATTCCCACCAGGCTCAGAAGGAAGGAGGCTTCCTGCCCCAAGGCTCGCAGTGTGGAGGAGAGATGGTATCACACCAGAGTCACTAGGCTTTGAGACTTTAAAAAAAAAAAAAACAAACAACTGATGGCATTGTTCCTACTGGCATGTTATTGTTCATCCCTCCCTACCAAAAAAGTGATTTCAGAAGACCTGTCCAGTCTTTTTCTAGTGATTTATATTTTACAGTCATGTTTACATGTGTTTTAATTACAGCCTCTGAACGAAAAGCCTGTTTTCCAATGGAGAAAAGGAAGGGCTCAGCCTAAATGATTGCTCAGGCATCTCTCTGCAGAGGTGGCCTTGCTGTCAGTTTTTAGGCTGCTGAGAACCTGACCGGGGGTTTGCCTGTGTTTCCTTGACCCAGCTGTTTACATACCCAGCCCTGCACACTAGGGTTTCCTCCTGCTTTCTTAAGCTTTGTACCACTTTGAGAGTGGTGATGGGACCTAGCTAGGTTGGAGAGTGGATGTGCAAGGTGAGCAGAGTTCCAGAGGAAGTGGACACACAGGTACTGCCTAAGCATCCTGATCCTTCCCAGCAGCCTGTGCTGCATGCTGATGGCCATAGTGAGATGGATGCCTTTGGACCATAAGACTAGAAACCTGTGGGTCACCTTTGTGTGCCTCTGAATCTACTATTTAGTTTGGTGTCAACACACGAGTCCCTTGTGGTTAGGAATGGCATGGCCATGTGGGCGGGATCAAAGGATCTGGAGCTCTTTTTGGGCTCTGCAGCCACAGGCAAGGCAAGCCGGCCCAGAGAAAGGTCACACACATACACATGCCAAGAACAGACCTTGTGAACTGAATCACCATTGTGATTTTCTCTTCTTGAGGTGTCTGCTACTGGCAAATAGTTCAGTTTCTGAAGCTGTCAGGCTAAGCTTCATTTTGTACCATACCATTAAAATTTCTAGAGCGTTTGCTTGATTTGTGTTTATTGAAACTAAATTCATTAGGATGATGTGAAAATAGTGCTCACTGTTTACCAAATCGGTTCTTGTTTCTGATATTTTCGTACATCATCTGTTCTCACTTGAATGTTGTGGAATTTGTTGGTAAAGTGTTATGCAGATGAAAACCCATATTTTAGTGTATTTTTATTCAAATGAGTTTATAAGAATATCATACTCAAGGTGTGTGACTTGCCATTTGAATCAGAATTTGTACTGGTGTGAGAATGTGGGAGGTTGGTGTGGTCTCAGAGTTGATGTGGAGGGAAACCGCTGTGGGGAGCTGACCCTGCTCAGCTGCGGAGTTGGCTCCTTTGGAGTCCCATGTCCCCAGCGCTGCCAGCTGTGAGACGGCTGACAAATCATCTGTCTATCCTTTGGACATGCTCTTTCTGTGAGATGGCAAGTCCTGTGTTTCTTGCAAAGTTATTGGACATCTTCAATGAAAGCATTGTGTTTCAATGAAAGCATTCTGTGGGGCTGGGGAGATGGCTCAGTAGACTAAGCTCTTCCCTGGCAAGCGCAAGAGCCTGAGTTCAATCCTGGGTTCTGCCAAAAAAGAAAAAGGAAGAAAGGAAAGCATTCTGTTTCATTGGTTTCCAACATTCACCATCTTTGGGATCAAGTTGTATCATTAAATTGATTACATGTCATAGCTTAAATATTAGTGGTTTGTAAGATGATGCTGATCTTAGGTGTGATAATTAGACTTGATGGACATTGAAGTACTGTGCAAAGGAAGGTTTTAGCACGTGGACTTTTTCAACAAAAGGACAGTTACTTTCTTTGTGTATGTTTTGTTTTCGGAGGCAGGGATTTGCTACCTTGCCCAGGCTGGTCTTGCAGTATTAGCCTCCCAAGTGCTGGGACTTCAGGTGTGCAGCTCTGAACCTTGCTGTATTCAGTTTTGTAACTGGTCTTTGACTGTCCAGTTGTGATAGACTTGTGTTTAGTTTCAAAGCTGAGGAGACAATAGAATTTTAATAGATGGGCTTGTAGAGTTACTGACGTCTCCGTTTTAACTTGAGTCCAGTAACCCAGGGTTCTTGTTCTCAGAGAGAGCTGGAGTACACTGTTGCTTCTAGAATAGCCGCTCCTGACAAGGCAGAGCAGAGAGGAGACAGCCAGATGTGGGCTGAGGATCTGTGCTGCCCGAGCACTGCTGGGACTCTGCTGGAGTGGCCGTACAGACATCAGCAGGCATCCACCCAGGGCCCCGCCAAGGCTCCTGTCAGTGGAATGTGGGTGGGATGTGTCACTTCCTGGCAGAAGCAGTTAAGAAATGAGTGTGCCTTATCCAGTTTTTCTTCTTTCAACTGGATATGGAATATCCAGCAGAGAATGCCTGGGGCCTAGAGGAGGATCCTGGGTCCCGGAATCACACTTGTGGAACACACTCATATGGTCATGAAGAATATGAGCCTGATCTGTTTTTCAAAAAATTTTCTAGCACATGTTTGCAGTGCATAATGATTATATTCCATGGGAAGGGGTGATACATGTAGGTAACACATCTTAATTCTCTTTACCCTTCCCCCAGCTCTTTGGTCCCCTTCCCATTTGCAAAAGATTTATCTCCCTGTTTCCTATTGTCTATACCTTGATGCTGTACTTTTTGTGATACTGGAATAATTCTATTGTGTTGAGCTGATACATCCTTAGGTTTCTAGGGAAGATGCTATTCATATGACGCATAAAGTGAGTCAGGGTAATTGGCTTACTTAATAACTGATCCTACACAGCCCCACCTCCTCCAATCTTGTTTTCTGCTTCTCTGTCCTCTCCATTCCATCTGTTTACCAGTCTTAACCTGATGGCTTTTAGCACTTGGTCCTTAGGAGTCCATTTATTCTGAGTCATGTAGCTCCATTCTTTTCTCCTGTCCCGTTTGAGGTAAGGAGGACCTCAGACTTGCCCTGTAACATGGACTTTGGGCTCAGCCTGGTATCCTGAAAATCAACTACCTGATCACACTTTGGAGGCATTGAAAAGCAAACCTTGGGGTGTAACATTGCAGCAGTGACAGGGCATACTGTGGCAGCCCATGGAATTACTAGTCCTTGGTGGTCTATTCCAGGAATATGTGGTGGCTCAAACTGCTGCGTTCCAGCCCACCAGCACGTCCAAGGGCCTCTGCTCCCTCTGCAGCTCCCATGCAGGGACAGCACAGGATCACCCCTTCCACCTCCCTGCCTCCCGGCTTTCTCCCTCACTGGATCCCCAAACTCTCTTGTTTTGGCTTCTAATTTTTGGAGGACTGGAGCTAATACATATTGTATTTCAAAAATAAAGTTAACCTGAGAGACAGTGCCTAAAAATTTCCTCCAGTCTGAACAGCAGGGTATTTGCTATCCAGGTTGTCACATTCCAGCCTCTACAGTGATGGCCTGTGTAGGGGGACGATGTCTAGCATCTGTCCAGATAAAGACATACATGGGATGGACATTGTTGTGTATACCTATAATCTTAGTATTTTGGAGGCTGAGGCAGGAGGATCACAAGTTCCAGTTTCTCTATTAAGACCTTGTCTCAAACCATGAGAAACAAAGCAGCAATAACAAGACACTTAGGATTCTATCAAGGGTTATATTTCTGTTCCTGTTTTCCTTAAAGCACAGTGAATCTCTAAGTGCTGCAGTCTGAATGAAGCGTCAGTAATGAAAATGGAGTGGGTGCTGCGTTGACCTTTTTGAGAGTCCATGCACTATGTATTAACTGGGAAGTTGCCTGTTTTTCTATACTTAAAAGCCTCTTGGGCAATAAGAGAGGCTTGTGAGTACAGTCTGTGTGTAACTTGTGCAGGGAACACAACTTCAGATTGAGATGTCCCACTTTCAAGAGGAGGCAGCATTTAACAGCAACCCCTGTTAAGGTCACATGGCATTTACTTCCAGATGCACCTGTGGTGTAATCATTCTGCTTTTTGGGAGCTGCTGGGGACCAAAGGCTGCCCTTCACCTGATAAACCTTGGGAGGGAGGGTTAGAAGCAACCCCGGGTAGGCTGTTCTTTCTCTGCCTCAAAACCCTGTGAAGCATGTGTGTTGCAGATTTCATTGTCCTGGGATTTTATTTCCATTGTGACCCTTTTCCTGTACAGGACCCTAGTGCTTCACGGACCTGCATTGACAGAGATGTCCTGGGCCTCCTGAAGGTTCTGGACCTGTTCACGGAAGGAGTGTGTAGACTTGTTAGGTGCTGCATGCACATTTTGTCTGAGTAGTTGGTTTTCGAAGATGTTTCTGTTCCCTTCCAGTGTCAATGAAAGGTTTCCCAGCCAAGGCCTTGGAATTCTCTCTGCTGAGGTTTTCAGCTGCTGGCTATGGAGGTCAGGGAAGCAGGCCTGCCCACTCCCTCCCCAGGCTGTGTGGCAGACTCTGAGCTCTCCACTTCTCTCTGCCCTCCATGCCCGCTTCTTGGGTCTCAGACCTCAGCTTCCTTCTGAATCAGTTCTTCAGTGAGCATTTTGTTACCTGAGGCCAGTTTGTTGGTGGTTTTGGTGTTTTGTTTCCTTTCAGCTAAAACTTGGGGAGAAAGTCCTGAGCTGATGGTGGAGGTGGGGTCGGCCAGGCAGGACCTGGAGGCAGCCTGAAGCTGCACCCTACCAGCATATTCCAGCAGGGGCACTCGTGTGTGCATCTCTCACCTGTCAAGATGCAGGGCACAGTGCTGCTCTGGGTCCTCTTCACCTTTCCGAGCTGTCTCTTTCTTGGCCTCCTTGACCACTTGGACAACCACTGTTTTGTTTTTTAAACTCGGTTAGTTTTGCTGTTCCACAGTTCTATATAATACTATGTAATATGTGTGTGCATGTATACATCACATATATACATGTATAGGGCAACCTTCTGTCCCTCTCTGACAGAAGCTTTTCTATCCAATAAAGTTTTTCCCTCAACCTCCGTTTAAAAAAAAAAAGATATATATATATATACACACACACACACACACACACACGTATATGTTCAATATGATACAATGCCTTTTCTTCCCCCCATATATGCCTTTTTGTCTAAAGCTTTTTTTTTTTTTTTTTTTTTTAAGTCAAAGCAGTGTCTTAAAAATGCAAAATAATGTTTGGGCCTGCCATTGCTCAGGTAAAGAGTAATAAAATTTCATTGAATGAATTTTCCACGATCATTGTTACCCATTTGCCCATTAATAGTACTCACCTTGAGTCTGTTTTCTTCTTTGGTTGACTATTCATGCTCCTATAATAAATAATTATTTTCTCTTTGAAACAGGGTCTCACTGTGTAACCTAGCCTGGCCCTGGAGTTTTGGTGAACCTCCTCCTGCCTCAGGCGCCACCCTGCCCAGCTCACTTGTAATCATTTTTTTTTAATTTGTATATTTGGTACAGGGTCTTGCTGTGTAGCTCAGACTTGCAGTGATTCTCCAGCACTGGGATTACAGGTGCAAGGCATCATGCCCAGTTTTGGTGGCCCACTTAGCTGGTGCAGGCCCAGTGTGGCGTGTGGTATCAGGGGCTGACCCTGGGTCTTTGTGCTTGCTACCTAGGCAGGTGCTTAGACCACTGAGCTATCTCCCCGACCCTTTAATCATTGTTAAACATACCTTTTTATAGACCTATGTTTATACTTCTCTTAGGTACATTCTCAGGGATGGATTGAATCACCAGGTGATACAGTGTGTATGTTTAGTCTTACAGCTATGGTCCCCATCCCAGTTTTGGAGCATTGAGCTACATGCCCAGATCTTTATAATTTTTATTTGAGATAGGCTCTCACTAAGTTCCCCGAGCCACCTCCTACTCACACTTCTCCTGCCTCAGCCTTTCAGGTAACTGGGGATATGGATATGCACCATCATGCCCAGCTGATAGGGAACTATTATATGTCATAAAACAGAGTTTTGGCCTTCTGCGTGGGAAATGGGGGCGGGGGGGCAAGTGGCTCTCCACTCAATTAATCCCTCTACTAACAGGTGTTAGCTGTTCTGGAAAATGCAGCCAATTAGCCCTTGTGGTTTAGAGGAAGTTTTACTGCTTGATTTTCCTGGATAGTCAGAGTGATTACTGAACTTCCCCACACCCTACTATTCCCTCCCTTTTTCCCACCTCTTCCCCTGAAAATACCATTTTTCCAATGAAGGGCCGTAGAAGTAAGTCCAGAATGAGGTGTCAAGGCCTTCTGGTTGATTTCTTCTATTATTCTGGTCCTGTTTAACAGTTCTGTCTACTCTTTGGTGTTCATGACTGACAACCTGTTTTTTAGAAAATGTATTTAGTACAGGGTTCTAGATTCATAAGTCAGACTCGTAGTGATCCTCCTGTTTTCAGCCTCCCAAGCTCTGGGATTACCCACCCAGTCTTAATCTCTATCTTACCTGGGGGAGGTGCATGTGTGCGTGCAAATGCACTCACACTCACACTTGCACAGCAGGGCAGGGATCACCCTGGCCCCTGCGTCTGCCTAAGCAGGCACTTTAATCTGCTGAGCTATCTGGCTGGCCCTGTAAGCTGTTTTTTTGAGCTCCTGAGGACCATGAAGTAGTACATGCATTTCTGGTTTGCCTTAGTAGTGTGAGG
>PVKA01023509.1:0-35543 GCA_004027165.1 Ctenomys sociabilis
TTTTTTTTTTTTTTTTTTTTTTTTTTTTTTTTTGTCTTTTTGAGACAGGGTCTCGCTATGCAGTTCAGGCTGGCTTTAAGCTCACTTTGTAGCTCAGGCTGGTCTCGAACTCACAACAATCCTCCTGCCTCAGCCTCCCGAGTGCTGGGATTACAGGTGGGTATTTTTCAAAGCAGTGGTTGATACATTGTGTCAATTTGGCCAGATGACTATGTGGCGCAGTTCTGGTCCAATTCCAGTACAGTTCTGGATGGTGGGGATCCAGCCCTAGAACACAACTGGTTCTGTCCCGGAGACACTGAGCAAAGAGACCATATAAAGGGGGTGAATCTCTCGCTCTCTCTCTCTGTCTCTCACTTCTAGGAGGAGCTATAGTCTTCCGGTTCAGCTTGGCTCTCATCACCGGGCTTGCAGCGCAAACTCTTCAGCCTCCAGCTTGGATTCTTAGCTTGCGTCACAGATTCTTCAGCGTCCATCGCAGACTCTCCAGTCTTCCATCATAGACCCATTAGCTGACAAACAGAGACTTGCATGGAGCACAGCAGTGAGCTGCAGACCTTGGGACTGAATTCTTAAGTCTGGGGCATGCAGATGCCCTCTGCACGCTCCCTCCTCTGAGTCTACGGCTGACTGCGTAAGCCAGTCCTCTTGAACTAAGAGAAGGCCTGGGTCAGCACAGCAGCTACACTCAGCACCAGGGCCCCTGTTATCCAGCACAGTGAGGGGAATAAGAGAACTATCTGAGGGCAACCCCAAGAAGCACCTGGACATAGGAAAGATTCTTCCCGGAAGCTCACAATGTATAGAATACATTACAGCCTAAAGTATTCCAACTTTAAAAATATAACTTACAAAAAACACATTTTGGGTATCATAAGTATATACTAAGAAATTTCTTCTCTCAGACTCCAAAATATCTCTGCTAATAATAGACATAATTTGGTTTTACCTAACCTTTATTTTGTTTGTGTATTGATTTATGATTGTGTTTAATCCAAAATCCACAAGCATGTTCTGACCAGCAAAAGTTGAACATAGATCAGAAAAAAAAAATCAAACAAAAACTTGTGTATGTGTATGTGTGTGTGATCTATAACAGCAGTCAAATATGTGAAGATGAACTTTTAATAAGACCATTGTTTGAAATAAAGTATCTAGCTAGTGATTTGCACTGAAGATTCTTTAGTTGATACTTTCTTTGCTTTCTCAAGAACAAATCTAAAGTTTATTTGTGTATAATGTTTCTAGAGTTCACTCTATATTCTAACTGCTAAAATATGTGACCAATTATGTCCATACATTTTTCATATCTGTCTTCTATCTCCAGTGAGACTGATTTGTGACTATGCCTATTCCTCTTCATTGAACATAATATAAAGTAAAAACTAATTTTGCATGTTTTACTTATAATTTAGAAATTTTTATATAGCGATATGTATTTTAGATATATTTTACCTCTAAAAAGAAATATATAAAAATATTTTTATGTAAGAAACTTATAATAAGAAATGTATTTTCAAGAGGTAAATTGGAATAATGTTTTAAGAGAAGCTGTCACATCCTTCATAATTATTTTTTTTCTGCAATAGAACCTTCAAATTTAATTAATTCATAGTATTATAAAAGCAAAATAAAGATATAAATATCACTCGGCACAAAAAATTTATATTGATGTCAGTTCTGTAATGCAAATCATTCAAATGACATATTTTCATTTAAACATAATACTATAATCTTTTAAAAAATGTAATATAAAACGAAACCCAGGAAGGCAAGCCCATCACAGTGCACCCTCCTGAGCCATTTCTCTTCTTTGAAACACAGATGTGACTGATCTGATCACATTTGCCATGACAGAAACCTAATCTTTCTTTGGAATTCAACATAAAACAGAAAAGATAAATTATGGTCAGTGTTGACAATAGGTTTGTAATGAAAGCTACCACACTTTCTTTCCTTATGGAATTCAGAGTTAAGTGCTTTGAGCAGGAGCTTTCTGCTTTCTCCCATGGAAACTAATTATGTCCAACAGTATAAAGTTTGTATCTCACCCAAGCTAGAAAAAAAATTGATTTTTTTAATCAATCATCTCAACCATATTGAGATGAACACTTTAAAGTTTTACATTTCAATGCTCCCTTTCTTATTTCTATTTTTAGATAAATATTTACTAAATAGGATAACAGAAAATATTAGATGATTTGTGGGAATCCTATATTATGCTGTATGATCATCTCATTACTCTTAACTTCATAATGGCCTGCTTAATCACATTTGTAGAAATGAGGTGTTAACATTTTATGACCTGTGAGCCTTGAATTAGGAAATATTTAAATATATATTAGTTATATTTAATATTATATTTACATTTGGATTTAAATGTTAAATGGTTATTGCTAAACATATGGACAGGTCTTTCTGAAGTAAACCAGTGGTTTTTAATTTTAAATGTATAACTTTATCTTTACTCATTCTCATTATTTATCCTTTATTCTGAATCATGAACATAGTTCTGTAATCCAGCTAGACGTGCAAGGGAGTAAGGAATATATGGATCTCAAAGAGCAACAAAGAACATAGGGTATTCTGAGCAGATGGCCCTGAAGAGCGCTCTCCTCAGTTCTGGAGGGGCAGACATGCATAAGTCAAATAAATGTGTGGGAGTTGTCCACACTCCGCCGTGGTCATCTTCTTGCTCTTCCTGCCATTGTGGAATCAAGGCGAGCTTGGCTTCCGTCACGTGCATGCCCTCGTTCACCTTCTGAAGGGCACATGCTAACCGCCCAACCACACAACCTTGGCAGCGCGGAGCAAAAACTAGGAGCTCTTCGGGTTTTCTCTACCACTTGTCATACAGAAAATTTCATGGCCCATCCATTTCAGGATGAAGTGCTCATGCTCCAGTTTCTCCTCGTAGTCGAACTTGCTGCTAGTGTGAAGTCAGCTCTCGGACACAGAAACACTGGAATAATTCTGGGAAGGCAGCAACTCACATAAACAAATGCTTTCTCTACAGTCTTTGGTAAAGAAATGTTTCTCCTGTCATTGGAACTTTATCTGGGAACAGCTTGGAGGAGAAAAAGTCCAAGGCCTTGTGGTGGAAGGCTACCCAAAGAACACAGTGCAGCTGACCAGGACTGGTGGGAGAAAGCTACAGGGAAGAGCCAGTCTGCGGAGCCTGTGGTTTCGATGTAGATTACAATGTAGCTTTCCAACGCAGCCTACGAAAGATTTAATAAGAACAGCAATTAACTAGCAACATGAGTTTTAGATTCTTCATTTTGAGATCTGACAAAATGAAAAAGCTAAAAATAAAAAGGCATTTTGTTGTTCTCAGGTTCTTCCTATTCTGCCACACACTTTCTGACAATGCTCATCATTCTAATCCTTTTATTTAAATAGAAACTTCTAAACTTTCAACAGTGTGTGTACACTAATTTCCCGGTAGATTGTGTTGCTCTAATCCTAGTGCTGTCCTGAGCCCTGCAAAAATTGTCTGTGCCCAGTTGCTCTCCAGGATAATTACCTCGGTGAGTCCAATCACTTAATATTCACCTTCCTGAAGGCAACTCATCCTAAAAAAGGTGCAAGAAAATTAGCTCAAAGTTATAATGTGATTAGCACTCATGCAAAAACTTTGGGAAATATCTTAACCCTAATGGGTTGTTTACATTTTGGGGTTATTTGTTAATGCAAATTGATCTTTAATTGATTGTATTTACAGGAAAACGAATGACTTTATAATTCTGGCAATTCTCTCTTTTCTCCTCTAAATTTCTAGTTTCTTATTTTTAATTTGAAGGAAATATACCTTCAAGTGGCATGGCTGTCTGTCTCGCTCTCTATCTTTTACACACATATACACACAAACTCATATACACAAGGCTTATTTATGTATTTTGTCCATCTACCTGTATCCTTCAGTTCTCAGGAATCATTAATCTCAAGATGATTCTTTTTTCCATCTATATACATCATTGCCAAAGTAATTTAATTTATCCAGTGTTGTGGTTTTAATTTAGTGCAAGTTTCTAATTTTATGTCAGAACAGATTTTTTTTTTAATTTCCGATTCACCTCTAGTGAGATATTAAATATCTTTATACATACTTGTATAGTTGCAACATTCATTTAACATATTCCAAACAGATATTTGATTTTACTTCCCAGATTTGACCCCAGTGTCACTTGGCCTCCTAGTAACTTAACTGGAAAACATTGCACTTAAATCAACCCTTGTTAGACTTGTCACACACCAGAAGTTGATAAATCATTCTACTTCCCATTCTTCTCCAATATATCTGGAATCCAACCATTTATCTGTCACTGTCAACTCTCATTGTCCAAATCATCATGTTTTCACTCAGACGTACAATGATATCATTAAAGTAGAAATGTTTTCTGCCTTCATCTCATATAAAGCTCCATTCTATACCCAATAAAATTATACAACTTCAAAGGATTATGCTGACACACAATGAAGCCCATGACTTTTGAGATCTTGTTTATGACATTCTCCTTTTGCACATTCTTCTTCTGAACTTCTCGGTGGAAACTGAGCTGCGTAGCTTTCTTTCTCCACATATGCAGACTCTATTTCCCCAGCTTCACGTATTCCTCTCATAGATCACTGGGAATTCTCCAGCACTGTAGTCAACTGTGGCCTTTTCAGGCAGGACCTTCCTGACAACTCTTCCTAAACCACAATACACATTTCTCTCATTAAAATCTGTATGCTTTTACCTCTTCCTCAAACAGAAAATAAGTTCAAAGATAGAATCTTGCTTTAGTATCTATTAAATTTTCTGTGTTGTCACATAGTAGGTGTTTAAGAATAGTTGAAAAATATTTTGATAATTTTCTGAATTCTGTTGCCTTTCTTCTAGCAAGCATATTGAATTCTATTTTTGTCATAAAGTCATATTCCTTAGTAGTTTAGAGATCAAAACATTTTAGATCACCTAAAAGGTGACAAAGTGACTCACTGAGAATTAACTATAGTGAGAAATCAACCATTTCTCCAAATAAGATCCTCTTAGGCCACCTAGTAAGTTCGGATGAACATTCATGAATATGAATGAACATATAGATGATACACAAATATTTGCTAAACTACTGATTCAATCACATTTTGTTCATACAATCTTAATTTTGAAATTATTTCCCCCAAAAATCTACTCTAACAAAATTCTACAAATTTCTCTTTATATCAATATTCCCCTTCATTTGAGTAAATAAACTCCAGCATTTAGCAATATGAATGGCTGTCTGAGTTAAATTTATCTCTTTTTTCAGTCTTCTTGCATGGGCTGTGCCTTTGTGCCTAAATGGTGATCAGAGAGATACAAAAGGCAACAACCTGCTCATATTTGGATATTTGTTTTAAATTGATTTCTTACTTCTATGAGAAAGATAAGACCTAAAGTAAAGCTCTAATCTGTTTTATGGGTTGCAGAAGCACCACAATAATTAAATTTCATCCTTTTTAACTACTTTATGCTAAGACAAGGAAAATGATGGAGCCAGGTTGAAATTCTGATATTGGGTAACAGACTTCTGAAGGTCAAAACTCAACTGATAAATAATATTAAACCTTCCTCTCTGCTATAGCCAGACAACCCTTTTCCACAACAACTCAAAATTAAAACATCTTTTAATCATTGTATTGTAGTTATTTTACAAAGTGATTCTCCCAGGATCACTCACGACTCCTCTCTATGTACATAAAATTAGTTTCTAGTCTATAGCAGATAAGAAATAAGGGCTTGACAAAAACTTGTCTCAGTGAAGTATATTTCATTGTGAGTTTTATCAATACAATCTAAGAGTCATGTAAGAGGCTGCATTATGATGGTTGCAGAAAAGGTCCACAAAACAAGAAAAGCATCTGCTCTGATAGTGTAAATATATTTACAATATATTGTAAATAGAATATCATGTATGGACTTTGTACAACAACAACAACAACAACAAAAAAACACTACAAAAACAACATGCAAGGCATTAATTATTGAATCTGTTCTACTAATTTGATTTGAAACTGTCTCGTTGTTATTTGTTCTTCAATAAAATTATGGAAAATAAAACAAGAAAGCCATTGTCTTCATTCACAGTGTACTTATTTAGTCCAAATTTCTTCTATTTTCTTTCTTTCTTTCTTTCTTTCTTTCTTTCTTTCTTTCTTTCTTTCTTTCTTTCTTTCTTTCTTTCTTTCTTTCTTTCTTCTTTAATTTTAGGGAAGGGTTTACAGGTGTTCAGGGTCTCACTCCTAGATCAGATTCCTAGTGATCCGCCTGTTTACAACCTCCCAAGAGCTGGGATCACAGATACGTGCCACAATCCCAGCCGTAATTGCCATCTCAGCACACCCTGGGGGTAGGGCCCGCACAGCAGGCCGGGAATTGAACTCCTGAGCCCTGTGACTGCTGGCAGATGCTTTAATCCACTGAGCTATTTGGCTGGCACACAGTTCAAATTTCAAATTTCAAATTTTGATTTGATTCCTGGAGAAGCTCAAATAGTATTCTGGTATTTTTTGAGAAGAACATTTAGAAAGCCAATCAAACAAGGTATCAGTGGATGTATTAGGTACAACTTTCCTGACACCATTGCCAATGTAAGGATGAGGGTCATCTTCAACCTTGTTACTAAGTATACTTCAGTGACAGCAGCACTGATGTCTGAAAGATTCCAGGGCATCTTCCTTCTGAATGCTAGAGGTATAAGAGCAATAGCACAATGAATTTAGCTTCTTGCTCTGAATGAGTAGAATGAGACCCTGGAATTCAGAGCCAATTTATGGTTAAGCATGTCATGAACATAGTTTGTTTTACCAATTTGGAAATGATGGCCACCTTTGTGTTTGTATGGCCATGGTCACTTCTGTTGCCCAGTGAAGTCTGTGTGCAAAACCGAAGTTCCATCAAATGCTTTTCATCAAATGTTTACAAATTGTTTGAGGTAATGCCATACTTTAAAATCCGGGACAAAGTGGGCCAGAGGGACAGAGTGATAAAAATTAGCAACAAGGGTATGGTGACATTCAAGTTTCTGGGGCCAACAAAGTTTTGGTAATGGCTCATCAATCTCAGAGTTCCTAAAAGTTAAACTCATGGATATACTGCTAAGATGTCTGATGCATGTTTCTAGATGTTGAAAGGGTGCTACTGGGAACAGAAAGAGGAAGTTTGTGGGACTGCCTTGCACACCTACACTAGTGCTGCAGTGCTGTGCAGTAAATCAGTAACAACGCTACCTCTCTACCGATAAATGCAGAGATTAAAACCTTTCTTAAAGTCATGAAAAATCCAGGGATTCTGACTCTCCAAGGTTCTCACTTGGTTTACTGGTCAGTGTTAGGTTCAAGTGGCTTTTGAAAAAAAAAAAAAAAAAAAAGCATAGGTTTTAATGGTACTTTCCAAATATAGACTGCATAAAAATTGTCAAGGATTTGTATTAACTGGTACATTAGCATGGAAGCCAGCTTCTGTGTCCAAGGTGTTCCTTATCCTGGGAAAATCAGATGTATCTTCTAACCAGGAGACATTAGCAAGTAATGAGATGGCACGAACAGGATGGAATCAGATGTCCACTCCCTCGATTCCATCAATTCTAAGATGAGTGTGTGCTGGCTGATCTGGTTGGCCAAATATCTCAGGCTCCTTTGGGTGGCACTCTCTCACATGTTCTGCTAAATTCTCTTTCCTCTGTCCCTTAAGGCAAGTTTATCTCTTTCCTGGTATGCCTTCCTCTCACAGTTTCACCAAATCATTTTTGTTTATTTTAACCCTACTGTAAATTGTCGCTAAATCAGACTCATTTCAAATATGTGAATGCTTTTCTGGATTATGTTTCTGGCTGGAACCATGACTAATAAACCACTTAAGCCAGATAGGAACAAAAAGGCACCATACTTCTGCTGTGGTGGCAGTGCATCAAGGTGAAAGGAAATTGTGACTGTCCTTCAGTAACCAACTGAGGATTCACTGCAGACCCCGTGTTCATCAGACTGTCTGGAAAATAAAAAAGAATTACACTTTGCTGCTTGAGGTACTATACTTTTTATATCCTTTGTCATAACAGTTAAGCTCATAACCCAGTTAATTTGCCTACTGTGTGCCCAGCAACTACCTGAGGGGACTACACAGAATTTCTAATTTATTCTTTTAAAAATCCCTAAGAGAATGGCATTATTAATCACATTTTATAAATGAGAAAATTGAGCTTCACAAGAACTGAGTAATTTTCCCAAGCTCACAGAGCTAACAAGTGACAGAGCTGGGAATTGAATAGAAATATGTCTTATCTGACAGTGTATAATCTTTCAGCTCTAGCTCACAGCCTCCTGAAGCAGCTTTGCATTGCTCTTTCCAATGTCTGGATCCTCTTTGGAGCTTACTCACAAAAATGCATTTGCCCCCTCCCTCAGCCTGAGGAATGCTGTGCTCAGAACACTCTGTACACATACAGAGAACATAAGAAATCATTAAACCCCCTTTATAACTAATCTCTTAATATTTTCTATAATACTGATCAAAAATAGAAAGTAAATATGCAGTATTTTTATAGTATATCCACAGTGTTCAAAAATTAAAGTGACCCTCCATAGAGTCAATAATCATAAAACAAGCTGGGATTAGAGGAAGCCACTTACGAAGGACCTACATCATTTGCTTGAATGATTATGAGTGGAAGAACAAGATTCTGTTAGCTTTAGTGGAGGCTTTTACACTGCCAACAGGACCATAATCCTTGAAATGTTTGATAGAAAAGGAAGTATGATGGCAAAATTATTTACTTTACATTTCAAGCAACACTGCAACAAGCTTTACAACCAGTGCAGATTTCAATCATGGAAAAGTCTCATAAACCCAACATTATAATGCTTCATTTCAAGTTTCCATGCACTATTTCCTTTTGTTCTCTGACATTTTTTTCTATATTCTGTTCTTGGCTGTGCTACGATGGTCTCTCCCAGTGCTAAGCATGCCCCTGAATCCACTGAGAATACTGACAACTTTGAGGTTTGTGGAGCTCTTTACTCAGCAGAGGTGTAAACCTCTAATGCAGTAGTTTTCTTAAGAGTAAACATTGGCATCAAAATTTGTAGATTCTGTCATTTATGCCTTTTTGTAGAAGCTATTCAGAGAAGTTTGGAAAGAGGAATAATGCCGGTGCAAAGATTACATTTTCCTAGTATAAAACACTACTGGAACAGTAGATGTGCAGAACATAAAAATAACTTTTCTTAGACCTAAAAATTTACATCTTAGGTATCAGCACAGTGCATCTAGAAATTATTCATAAACTATCTGGTAGGAATGAGAATAGTACTATATTAGAACGCCTGGATTATAATGCCAAGTCTATGGCATATGGGTTTTCTGACCTCTGTAAACATGATGAGAATAAAGGTGAGAAAAGCCTACACAGTTAAAGATTTTCTTCAGAATTGAAGAATATAATTTGGTACTTTAGAACACAATTTTTAGAGCCAGGCTCAAAGGCAAGTTTTGGCAAAACTATCTGCAATCTTTTAGTATTTACCATTATCACCTCACCTTTACTTAAGCATACTGTTTTCATTTACCATTAAAGAAGTGTTTTGATGAACAGAAGTTTAAAAACAGAAGACAATGTTTAGCAAGGACTTCAGGATATTATTTTATTTTGGTTCATTTAAACTTTAACCAATATCTTTTGTGCCTAATTTAGGGCCTGTATTGAGAAAGCTGCTGATATCTACGCTATTCACAAAAAAAAGGTGAAAATCTAAAATAAATATCACAGAGATTTTATCCCATGCATTGGATGCTTTGAAATACATAATTGTTAATAGTTTGTGCATATTGAGGAATATATTTACCTTACTACATTCTTTAAAAATCTTTTGTATTATAATGAAAAACTTGATATAATTTCAGTGTTTAAATTTTTTATCTACAATTTTTATGAATTAAAATTTAATAATATGATGCACTTTTTCTAGCATTGTTCAGCAGTTACAGAGTATGTGTGGATTACCAAGACGATCCTGTTTATAAAACATCTTCCGAAGACTCTTCATGCTGCCTTTTTCTAATGTTCAAACAGTTCGCGATACCAAACCTTATCTTCTATTTTATCATTGCTCACAACTATGAAGAACTGATTGCCATTAACTGTATTGTACAGCTACAGGAGACTTAAAGAGCTTAATGCTAATTCATTTATACGCCCCGTCAGTGGCAGAGCTCGTTCTCAGCAGAGGCTTCTGCCACACATCTGCTACTCTGTCCTCCAGGTCCTGCTATGCTATCTCTGTTGCCTTTCATTTGCTGCTCCACTGATGCACTACAACACATCACAGCTGTGTAAATGTCCTACTTCTTAGTTTCATATTTTAAATTTTTCATGCCCTCTCTACTTATTGTCTATTTATGAAATGTTTTTTTGTTTTTTTTTTTAAAGTCAGATGTTGTATGTCAGATTTGGAACTCCAAAAGAGAATTGTCAGTATCAGTGATATAGGAAAACTAGGTCCCTGCCCTCTAGATGTCAGATGTGCCAAGCTTGCCTTCCTTGAACACTGAAGAATGATTTCCATGGGACAAAGGAGGTTAAGAGGAGGAAAGGTTTATTGAGAGTGAGTTCCTAAGAGACAAGTGGGTTCCCAAATGGTTGACTAAGGAGGCCTTTTGCCAGGGGTAATTTATAGAGCAAAATCACAATATGGACACATCATGGGTCAAACTACAGCGAGCCTATCAAATTACTAACATAGTTGTCCAGCTAACCCTATCGAGAAGGGAAATACAGCAAGAGTAAATTCAAAGAACAAAGGCAGTTTGTAGAAGTGAGTGGAGTATACTCTGGTTTTCTGATTGCTCACCTATGCACTCAGTGCCTATATGGGCCCACTGGGCCTAGTGGTGCTAATTGCAGTATGATTTCAAGTTACTGTTTGTCTCCTAGGCATGGCCATTGCATTTCCACCCTGAAATCTGACAGTCATCAGATTGGCCTCTAGGCACAATTCGGATATCTTCTTTTAATTTTATGCTAACTTCCTTGAAGGTTTAATTGCTCTCTGATTATATATGAATTTCTACTTAACGTAGCTGTCTGTAATAGTAGTGTTATTCTTTGGAATTTAATAAATATTGTTTGTTGTGATATTAGTATAAACACTCCAGCAGGGAGAGACCACAATATAGAAAACAGTTCTTATTAAGGTGTTTGTTGAAAATTATACTGAGCTGCATTTGATTATCACATCATCTCTTGTGCTGTGATTACTATCTCCTTTGTATCAGAGATTTTTAAAATACTACAGGGGTCAGTGGTTTCTCCATGATACATAAGAAGAGCCAAGGACTCATTATTTTCTGTTTCCAAAATTGATGAATTTAGAGACCTTTTAAAAAATAATTAAATCACATTTATTATGTTCAGAAGGATATGTATTTTTAAAGAGTATGATGCATGATACTAAGATAAATTATTTGAAATGGTAATCTAAAGAAGGAATATTATTAATAATCATATTTCAAATAACACACATTTTATAACTTCCATTGTGCTTTATTGTTTTTCAGTTCATGGCTTTAGTAAAATACTTTGAAAAGTTTTTATGTTTATAACTACTATTTATCAAGTTGTAGTTTAGGTATATTTTCTGTAAAATTATTTTTAAAAAGATGTCATCTTGAATAAACTATTTGCTCTACATTAAACTATGGTAGTCAAGGATCTGTTTTCTAAAGGCTAAAGAGAATTCTCTAGTCCAGTGATTTTTGAGTTTGGCTTTGTGAATTATTTTGAACAATAAAATGACAAATTCAGTCGAAGCAAAGAAATACCTTGAATGTGATAATGTTGTTTACATTGACTGTTGCATTGTAATGGTCCACACGAGAAGAACATTTGTAGGTACTTGATGTTCGTACAGGCTGCCTCTGAGGACCAGAAGGTGCATCAGACCCTAACTCACACTGTGACTCAAAAGCAAGCCAGGAAATGCAAACCTGAAAAACAGACGCCCAAATATGCCCACACTACATTAACCATGTGGTATGGATTAGAAGGCCTGTCAACATCAGAGTAGGCAATACTGTAGGCCCTTTAGTTTAGTTTAGTTTAATATTTTAAAAGCAGAACAGTGACATTGGGTGCCTTCCGGGAAGACGTCCAGAAGGGGAATAGCTGGAACAAATGCAGCCTCTAGTCCTAGTATTTTGAGGAACCTCCGTGCTGATTTCCACAGTGGTTTCATAGGCTGCACTCCCACCAGCAGTGAAAAGCCGTGCCTTTTCCCTTCACAGCTCCTCCCTCCATTTGTCATTAGTTGATTTCTTTACAGCTGCCACTCTTATTTTATTTCCTTTCATTTCATTGCATTATTTCATTTCTTTGCATTTGTATTTTACTAAGGGTCTACAATGTTTCACTATGCAGATCAGACTTGTAGCGCTGCGCCAGGGTTCAGCCTCCCAAAGAGCTGGGATTACAGGTGTCTACCACCACGCCCAGTCTCAGTTGCAGCCTCAGCATGCCCTGGGGGGTAGGTCCAGCACGGCAGGCTCTTGCCTCTGGATCCACTCTTATTTTGTGTGCAGAAACTTTTCAAATGGATGAGATCCCAGTTGTGGGTTCTTTGAAGGATTTCCCATGCAGCTTAGTTTTTGTTCATGAACTCTTTGGGTACCCATATGTCTTCAAAAAATCTACCTATTTTCTCCTCCAATAGATTCTGTGTTTCTGTTTTAATATATTTAGGTTTTTGAACCATGCTGACTTTCATTTAATGCATGGTGATAAATATGGGTCTAATTTTAACCTTTGGCATGTGGAAAGCCAGTTTCTTGAGCACTATTCATGAAAGAGGCTATCTTTCTTCCAGTAAAGTTGTTTGGCCTCTTTGTCATAGATAAGGTAGCTAGTGTATTTGTGTATTCACCTTGTAATGAGTTTCATCGATCCTCAGACATGATATGTAGTATATCAGCATGGAGATTCCTCAAAATACTGGGATTAGAAGTTCGATTTGTTCCAGCTATTCCCCTTCTGAATGCCTTCCTGGAAGGTACCCAGTGTCAATGCTCTACTTTGAAAACACTAAACTATACATATATAGTTATATAATATATTACATTTATATAATATAATTATATAATAATTAATATGTTATATAAATGTAATATATATTTATGTAACATATATTTATGTAACATATATTTATATAATATATAAATATATATTTATAGACTATATAATTATATGGTATATAATATGTATTATATATAAATATAATATATATATGTGTGTGTGTGTATATCCAGTGCAATGCTGATTTTATCACAGTTTCAAGTCAAGAATTGAGATGTCTCCCTTTTATGGTTCTCAAACCAGCAAGATAATGTTATGTTTGCATATGTGGGTCTGATTTATCTCAATTAACAATAAAAAATCTAGTTTCATCCTTTTTCCTCTAAAAACCTCAGATTTGTCTCTTTTTATAGCTGAGTAATACTTCATTGTGTAAAAATACCGTACCATTTTTATCCATTCCTCAGTTGATGGATTATTTCTAAGATTTAGCTATGAAAAATTGCACTGCCATAAATCTGGGCGCAGGTATATCACTGTGTGTATGATGATTTCAGGTCTTTTGGAACAATGCCTGGAAGGGGTATAGCTGGTTTGAATGGGATCTCCAACAGCAGCTTTTGAAGGAGTTACCACATGATTTCCATAATGACTGTAGCAGTCTACACCCCCACCAAAAGGGAAGGACTACTTTTTCACCACACCTCGCCACCATTTGCTACTGGTTAGCTTCTAAACTAAGATGAAGCAAAGGATTAAAATAAATAAAAAAAGATATGTTTATGGATATATGCAGGATAATTTGGAAAATTGTACTACTTATATCTGTTGATCTATTGTAAGTTGTAGTTAATGCGTAATTTTTTATTTTATATTTTGATAAATTTCTTGCAGCATTCTATTTGTTTATATTTTGTTCTTTTTTAAAACTAATTTTGTAGGTTTATATCTGATAACATGAATAACAAATTTCAATAGCACATGATGCAACACAGCAACTGCTACTGAATTCCTTTCACTTTGGTTAATGATTTTTTTTTAATTTTGTATTCTTTAAATAATAAAACAAACTTTAAAAAGAAAGACAGAAGAATTCTGATGCCTCCATACTTGTGTTTGTTTGCTATTTTAGAACTTTATTTGCTATTTTAGACTTTTTCTAGTTCCAAATGATTTTAAGAATGTTTTCTTCAGGTTTGTGAGATATACTAAAGGTATTTTGGCTGAGATTTCATTAAAAGTATATAAAAGTTTGGGATTATTGCCATTTTCACAGTGTTGGTTCTTCCTATCCATAAGCAAAGAAAAATCTTTCCATTTTCTGAAATCTTCCTTGATTTCTCTTTCCAAAATACTGTAATATTCGATGGATAGCTTTTTAATTTCTCTTTCAGATCAATTCCAAATTGTTTCATTTTTTGAATGCTTATTTTAAGTTCAGTTTTCCTAATTTCTCTGTAAGTGAGTTTGTTGTTTGGGTACAGGAATGCCATTGAAGTACTAGGGTTGACTTTATATCCTACTATTCTACTGATTTGTTTATTAATTCTATCAGTCTTGCTATTTTAGAGTGTCCTTGATATAGACTACCATTTCTACTGTGAATAATGATAATTTATCTTCTTCCTATCATATAATAGTTCTTCTTATTTCTCTTTCTTCCTAATTGTTCTGGCTAATGTTTCCAGATCAGTATCAAATAAGAGTGGTAATAATGGTCATTTTTGTCTTGATTTTAGAATGAAAACTTTCCATTTTTGTCCATTTAGTATGATGTTGGCTACTGGTTTGCTATAGACAGGTTTAACTATACTGAGTTAAACACCACCTATTCCAATTTTCTGTCAAGTTTTATTATAAATGGATGTTAGATTACACCAAAAGATTCTTCTGTATCTATTGAGAGGATCCTGAGGTTTTTGTCTTTGGCTCTGTTGATACATGAATTACATTTATAGGTTTGCATATGTGGAACCATCTCTGCATCCTTGGGATGAATCCCACCTGCTCATGGTGTATAATCCTCCTGATTATTTGATACATTCTGTTTGCTAGTATTTTACTGAATATTTTTACACCTATTAGGGAGATTAGCCCATACCTTCCTTTTCTGGTTGATGCTTTCTCTGTTTTTGGCAGCACTGTAATGCTTGCCTCCATAAATGAGTTAGCAGGAATTGCTTTCCTTTCAATTTCATTAAAGAATTTGAGAAGTACTAGAATCAAATCCTGTCTAAATCTCTTGTATAACACGCATCTATTAGTACTGTGCTATCATTTTAATTGTATAACTGATACTGTGCTATTCAGAATTTTTATATCTGCTTGATTCAGTTTTTGTAATTCATATGTACCTAGGAATCTGTCCATTTCTTCTCTGTTTTCCCAACTATGAGAGTAATGATTTTCAATTTGACATTGATGATCTTCTGAATTTTTATAGGTTCTGTAGTAATTTTACCCTTTTCATCCTATATTGCATGGATTTGAGTTTTTTCTTTCCTTTTATTTTAAAAATAATGATGGTCAGGTGGTTATCAATTTTATTTATTTATTCACAAAAGCAACTCTTTGATTTATCAATTCTTTGTACTATTTTCTTTGTGACAGTTGCATTAATTTACTCTCCTTCCTTCATTGGCTTTGTAATTATGACCTTTGTTTCTAGGAGCTTGAGATCAAGCATTAGGCTGTTTATTAGTTCTCATTCTGTTTTCCTAATATGTTTATGAATTTTCTACATTTTCTGTTGCCATTAATATTCAACTTCAGTACACTATGATCAGATAATATGTATGGGATAATTTTAGATTCTTTGCATGTACTTAACATAATCCATGAGTATGTGGTTTATTTTAGAGAATGCCTAATATACAAATGAAAAGAGTGTGTAAACTGTTGTTGGGAAAAACATTATATAAACATCTACTAATTTCATTGATTCACAAATTTGGATCAGTTCTTATATTTCTTTGCTAGTTATTTGTCTGGCTTATCTTTGTTTTTGTGCCAATAAGCTGTTAAGGTCACTTGTTTCAAATGTGTTATTGATTATTTGGGTTTTCATGTCTCTTAAAATTAGTCTTATATATGTGAGTGCTCCTCTGTTTGGTGTATATGTATATTTATGATCCTTATTCTTCCTTTTGGCATTTTCCCCTAAGAAATACGTGGCAATGTTCTTTTTTTTTTTTTTTTTTTGTGGTACTGGGGATTGAACTCAGTACCTTACACTGCCAGACAAACGCTTATTCTCCTGAGCTATCTCCCCTGACCTGTGGTGATGTTCTTTATCTCATTTGATAATTCTTGGTTTGAAATTCACATTTTCTGTGAAGAGAATAGCTACCCCTACTTTTTATTGGGTTCTTATTGCATGGAGTGCTGTTTGCCATCCTTTGACTTTCATCCTACTAATTTCTTTTTAAGTTAAGTGATGCTGGATTTTGTTTCTTGATCCACCCTGTCAGGATCTGTTTTTCTGATTGGAAAATTGAGGTAATTTGTGTTGATGATTATAACTGATATGTAGTAGCTTATTTTGGTCATGATATTTTTCAGCTGTTTAATTCTTTGCCCTGCTAGATGGTTTCTTTCTGTAATTTTTTTTGGAATTGAGGTCATTTTTGTCTCTTTCTAGACTGAATGTCATGAATTTCTTCAGTTATTTTTTGTCATAGAGTTTTTTTTTGATTTCATTAATTTTGAAAGACTTTTTTTGCAGGGTACCTCAATCTGGGTTCAAAGTTGTTTTCTTTCATGACCTAAAATACTTCACTCCAAGTTCTTCATGACTTGATGGTATTGAGAAATCAGCCATGACTCTGAAGGGCATTCCTTTGTAAGTGATTTGTTTCTTTTTTCTTAAAGATTTTAACATGTTGTTTTTGTGCTGTATTTCTTGGATGTTGATTATTATATGTCCAGGTATAGATTTACTTTGGTTAAAGATAATTGGAGCTTTGTATGTGTATGTCCCACTTACCTTATACTTACCTATATGTCCAATTCTTTATCCATGCCTGGGAATTTTTTCACTGTTTCCTTCCTTCCTTCCTTCCTTCCTTCCTTCCTTCCTTCCTTCCTTCCTTCCTTCCTTCCTTCCTTCTTTCTCTCTCTCTCTTTCTCTCTCTCTCTTTCTTTCTTTCTTCTTTCTTTTCAGATTGAATTCAGGATAACAGCAAATAGTCTCTTTAGGCCGTTTGTTCTGACTCTTTAGTTTACCTTTTTCATTCTTATATTGATTTTCTTTTTGTCATCTCACAGCTGTTGAATTGCTAGTTCCTGATTCCTTGTTATTTTTAAGAGAATATTACTTTCATGGTTGCTACTGCAATGTCTTCAAGGCTTAAAGGTCTATCTTCAGTTTGCTTCCTGTGGTTTTGTCAGCTTTCAATGGAAGTTTTAATTTCATGGATATCTCTTTGAATGTGTTTCATGCATTTTAATACTTTCCTATATTTTTCATTCAAAGTTTACATCTCCTTTTCTGGACTCTCTATTCATTTCCTTGTGGTTTGTAGACATGTTCAACAATTCTTTCATTATAGTTATCGCTTCTTTCTTATCTGGGATGTTATTTCTGATGTGATTTCCTCTAGCCTCGTGGAGTTGTTTCTTTCCTTCTATTGCTAAAGTTTCAGAGATTTCAGGTGTGTGACTTTCAACTTCTTCTATATTAATGTCTTCTGGACTTGTTCTGTGTGGGTTGCAGGCTTGAGATTTCATTTTGCGTCTTTGTCTAGGCATTTTCTATTTCAGAAATAAATTTTTATTGTATTCTGTGATGATACTTGTGAATTTTGCTAGTAAGTAGCTGTATCAATATTATCAAGGCCTGTCTAGGAAAAAAAAAAAAAAAAAAAAAAAAAAAAAAAAAAAAAAAAAAAAAAAAAAAAAAAAAAAAAAAAAAAAAAAAACTGTTCTTCAGGAATATCTTCTGTATGTCAGAGATTTTTGAGCTTTGTCTGTCATAACATTCTATCTTCCCAGTTATGTAAGTGTAGGGTGTTGGTTTCCATTTGAGTCTGCCCTCGGACTTTAGTTGCGGGGACATGGTGAGGACACTACCCCCATGGCCTCCCGATGTGGTTACCAAAGGGATAACAAGTGACTACAACAGACATGACATCTTAGCTACAGCGGCACTATTAGCAATAATGAAATTCAAGCAAAACTTGGAATTTGACAGATTTTGTTGAGCATAGATTGATTTTTTTTTTTTTTTACTTTAGACCATAAAAGCAAAGTCTACATAAACCAAATCATAAGTTAGGAGTTTCTATGTAAAGTGTTTCCCCTTGTTACATTGGATTTACCATAGGTTACTATTGCCATGCCAGTTGCCCAGTCCCAGGTGCTTCAACTTATATAGGAAATGGTTCAGGCACCTGGACTCCTCTGAACCTGGCAGTTGCTGAGTCACGCGTGCCTCTGTCTGACTCGCTCCCTTCCCATGGCGTAGGGGCACGGGCTATGCACTGTGTTCCTTGGTTCAAGCTGTTTCCTCAGTTCATCATTTCTATTAATTCTAGTGACTAAAGTTTTCTAATTCTAACATGCTTTATTTCTAGAAAATATCATTCATTGCTGTTGGTGTCTCCTTTGTTTTCATTGATTGCATACATTTATTTGAAACATACTAATCTACTGCATATCTGCAAGCCTAAATTGAAGATAGTTGTCTAAAATGGATTAATTTGTTAATTTTTGGAGCTTGCAGAGACAAGAAGGTGGAATCACTTTAAACATCTCTTTTTTTATTCTGAGAACCATTTAAGGATCTTGGGTCATCTCATTCTCACCAAACAGCTAATTTTCCTAACTACTGAGTGACTCTCAAATTTAGTTTCAATTCTGGAATATAATTGTTTTTAGGTTTGCTTTTGTTGGTTTTTCATTTTTTTCCACTCTATTCACTTCTTTTGAGATTTTAGTTCTTTTCAGAAATCTAGTAATATAATGAAATTTTAACTCTGGGCAAGGTCTCTATTGAGTCCTCATAATGAGAAGTGGAAATTTAATATTCTTTTAGTGGGAAAGCTTTCAAAAGAAATACCAATTTCCTTGTTTTATATACTGGGGAAGTAAATTTTTATTAACATAATCATAGCTAAAAAATAAAAAGAACAAGAAAAAGAATGTTTAAAACCACTGTTAGACTATTGCATATAGTGACAGGTGAATTGGAATAGAAAGATTGAATTTATTCTTCTAAGTTTTCCTTTCTAAAATTATTTGTGTTAGAGTTCCACTTTTGTGATTGAGTTGCTGAGCTTCTAAATTGTCTTTGACTTTCTATAATCAGAATTATGTAAAAGAGCCTTTATTCTAGATTGTCCTCCTCCCTTCATCGGGGAGCTATATGGGACAATGGTGGTTTTTGTAAGCTCTAGGTTTTCTATTAAGTAGTTATTGATTTCCTTTTGCTACAGCTTAAGTGAGAATATTTTACTTTAGAAATATTTGACTCCTGGTAGTTTCATTGTTCCTTCAAAGTTTAAAATGCTATCTTTTAAACTACAGAAATCTTGACTTCAGTGGAAAGATTAGAATGAAGGATGGAATGTCACAAGCTTCTCAACATAAACAACATTCTTCCAGCTGTGTAGAAAGTCTTAATCTAGGATAAAATGACTATGGATGGGATAGATACCTTTATGTCTCTTGAATTACAGAAACAGATGGGTTACTGGCTGAGTTTCAGACAGAATCCCTTTTCAGGTGAAGCCATAAGTGTAGGTGTTCTTTATTTAGTCTTTGTGTTATGCACACAAAAGCAACACTCAGAGAGAGGCCAGTCTTTCCTATTGTAAAATAAATCTTTAAACTGTCAGCATTTTCAGTGTATATATGTTCAGTCCTAGAATGAATAACTCAAAAGCATCAAACAAGAACAATAAAGAATAATTGATAGCTGGTTTCTTCTCTTAAGACAGAAATAAAAAGATAGCGGTTCAATTTCCCAAGATACTGGATAGTTTTCTTGTTTGAAATTTTACTTCTGTTAGACTTAGACCTATCACAGAAGAAATTACAAGTTATGACATTTTTATGTTGTTTCTGAGATAATCAATAATTGAAGAGCTATGAGAATCAATGTACTTAATTATTGGTGGCTTGTTTTCACAATAATGATGAATGTTTGCAATAAGTTGGGAAATAAGCAAGTAACATGATTTTAAAAGTTTTTCCAACACAGGTAATACTATACCTCTTTATTATTTTAGAAATTCAATTCTAAGCCTTAAAAAAATCAATTGTGGATCATCTCACACTATAAATATAATATTCAATGGTTTTAATATATTGCATTTAAATAGGAGACTTCTTAAACATTTTAATTTTATATATATATATATATATATATATATATATATATATATATTGAAACACACACACACACACACACACACACACACACAGATTCTCATCAAGTTAATAAGTTGCCTACCCTGACCCTGAGCTTATGATTCTCTTGCCTCAACCTCACAGAATATTGAAATTACAGGTATGAGGAACCATGCCCATCTTTCTTATTCATGAAAGGGTTTTGCACATTTTGACTAAACAAAGAAAAATATAAATCATTCAGAATTAGTTCTATATGCCACAGTTTACTAATAGTTATATATTTACTTTAATATGAACATTAAATCCTAATATAATTGCTAAAAATGTTATTGGTATTTTTAGCATAAATCAAGAGAGATATTAAAGTAAAACTTTAACTTGTTGAGAAGCACACATGTGATGTATTTACCATCTAGCATTAGGTAACACATTGCCCAAAACAATACCATTAATTTCTTAATTTCTGTGAGGTGGGATTCTGTGCCTGTTCATTGAAACTTGTCAGTCTTGCATGAGTACGATTGAATCTTTTCTAGTGCAGCAGTCTTCCTTGAGGAAAGTTTAATTCATAAGTGAAAGGGCCAGGGTTCGATCCCTGGCACCGTATGCTGCACAAGCCCCGCCCCAGGCGTGTTGAGCTGGTGATGGAGTCTGGGCATGGTGGTGCATGCCTGTAGTCCCAGCACCAGGAGGCGGAAATCAGGAGCATCACTGTGAGTCTGAGTCTGAGCTGTGTAGTAAGACCTGTAACCCTGTAAAAGAAAGAAGGAAAGAAAGGAAGAGAGAGAGAGAGAGAGAGAGAGAGAGAGAGAGAAGGAAATTTTGATTCAGGCTCATTCATAAAGATGTCAGTTCTTGGGTACTATTGGACTCAAGCCTTCAGTTCTTCCCCTTCAGAGGTCTGGAAATCATGTATTCATCCATCCATCCATTTATCCATTCATCCATCTCCTGCTGCAGGGGCCTCTGCACATGTAGCTCATACAGGGCATGTGACTTTACAACTAATGCAACTTAGAACCACCAGAGAGATGGTACCAATGAGATGGAGGCCTTGAACAATCATACATTATGCTGGAAATGATCATATCCTTGTTGACATGTTCTGTTTGCTACAAACAGGAGAACAAATATGATTTACAATTCAGAAGAAAATAATTGATGAAAATCATTATCAAGATGAGTGTATTGTTGCACATCTCTAACCCCCGCAGGATGTCACAAGCTCAAGGCCAGCCAGGCATCTTAATGAGAAAGTCCTTGTGACTTTCTCAAATTAAAAGAAAGAGAAGATGGGGAGAATGTAACTCATCTGCAGCCTTAGGTTCAAGTGCCACCACTGTCCCCCAAAAAGAATGTGATCTTTAGGAAGAATGGTGCTCCTGCTACCCTTTTTCAAAGATGCTTTCTTTTTACATGGTGTGATACTTGCACAGGTATTTCACATGAAGCAATTTCTCAATGCTTGTGTGCTGTAAATTTGATCTAGAACGTCCCTGAAAGGGCTGTATGAAGCAGCGTTATTCCACAGGAAGGTGCTATTGGAAGGGGGAAGCAGTGGGAGATAGGAAGTCATTAAAGCAGTGGCTTGAAAGCATGAGGAGTCCCCATTTTCCTCCTTTTTTCTCTGTAAGGTCCCAGCCTTGACATGAGCTGTTTAGTTCTTCTGCCTGCAGCTGCCGTGATGTGCAGCCGTGCCACAGCCCAAAGCTATGCAGCCTGTATTTCATGGACTGAACCTGCTAAACCTATGCTCGAAAGTCATCCTTTTCTCTTTTTTAAGTTAATTGATTCCAGGTAATTGCAATATTGGTAGAAACCAAATAGTACATCATCTGAAAGAGAGACTCAAGGACAGCAAATGCATCAACTCAAAGAATTTGACGGGTGAACAGCCTTGCACGGTTCAGGCCAGCACTCCCTGGCAGAGTTTACATGGCCATTCTAGAGATAATCCCTTATAATTGGTGTCTCCTGCATTAAAAAAGCAAAAGTAAGCCAGAATGGTAGGACAAACTTATAAATCCTACTCAGGCTGAGGTGGGAGGATCACAATGAAGGGTTTTGTTTTTGTTTTCATTTTTGCTTTGTTGTTGAAGTTTATTACTACAATTTAAGTATAGAGAAGGGCCACATTCTTTACAGGGAATTTGTATCTGCACATGCCATGTCTTGTGTCCTCCCTTTTACCCCAGTCCCATCCCCTCTTTACAAACTCCTCTCTCCTCCCCATTTCTAAGTTCAGCTCTCATTATATTATTCTTGCTTTATTTTCTTTCACTTCCTTCTTACTTCATCTTCCTATTTCCACTTTTATTTTAAATATTTTCTTTCTCCTTTCCAATACCTATTGTATACTTACAATCATTCATCTTCAGATTCTCACACCAGAGAGATAATGTGATATTTACATATATATGTCTGGTTTATTTCACTTATGATCTCAATTTATTTCATAATTGGTCTCAAGGTCCATCTATTTAGCTATGAATGTCTCAGTTTTAGGTTTCTTTATGTCTATACCCATCTATCTATATTGATGTATAGATCGATATAGATATATATAGCCATAAAGACCAGTCTATCTATCTATCTATCTATCTATCTATCTATCTATCTATCTATCTATCTATCTATCTATCTATCTATCTATCTATCTGTGTGTCTGTCTGTCTGTCTGTCCGTCCGTCCGTCCATCCGTCCGTCCGCCCGCCCGTCCATCCGTCCGTCCGTCCGTCCGTCCATCCGTCCATCCATCCATCCATCCATCCATCTATCTATCATCTATCATCTATCTATCTATCTATCTATCTATCTATCTATCTATCTATCTATCTCACATTTTTGTATACATTCCTCAGTTGATGGGCATTTGGGTTATGTTATAGTTTGTGCACCCCCCAAAGCTTCATGCAGTCATGGGCCAGCTTCTGGAGTACGTGATTACTGTGGATGTGGGTGCTTCACCTGCCCTGAGGCAGGTAATTTGCAGCATAGCATAAGGTAGAAGAAAACGAGCTAGCTATCCGAGCTGTCACCACTCCCTTTGCTCTCTGCTCTTTGCTGCCACCATGAAAGAATGCTTTTTGCCATGTGTGGCTCTACCTTGGAGCCAGGGGAGTATGGAGTGAAACCTCGAGTAACTGTGAGCTAAATAAAACTTTCCTTCCTTCATTTTGTTGGTTGGATATTTGTCCCAGCAATGAGAGAAGAGTAACTGTGACAGGCTGTTTCCAGGGTTTGGCTATTGCAAATTGTATTATGATTACATGGGTGTACATATGTTACTATTGTATAAGGTTTTTAATTCTTCTGGGAAGGTACCCCAAAAGGAAATATTTGGGTCAAAATCCTAGTTCACCAAGGAATCCCCACGCTGACTGCCACAGTGGTTCCACCAGCCTGGACTCCCACCCAGTGAATTTGCTGCCAGTCTGTGCAGCATGATGAGCTCAAGGGCAGCCTGAACAACGTAGGGAGACACTGCTCCAAAATCAGTCATTCAGTCAATCCATCAATCAAACATCAAAAGAGAATTTATAATTTCAATGATTTTTAGACCAAAATAAAGGAAATTTACTTCACATTTAATTCTAAGTATAGGAACTCTGTCTATAATAAATTTGAACAGTTCATTCAAATACAATTATAGGCTTCTTTACAATGATTTGATGCTATGTATGGAAGTGTTAGTTTTATATAAAAGCTTTATATATAATAATATTAACCACATAATATATCGCTTGTATGTTACAGTGGCTCATATTAATTTTTACTAAGAATATTTTTGTGAGGCAACTGTTTGTTTTTAAATCCAATTTTGAACTGTTTCTAAAATTAATGGAAAATTTCCCTATGGATTCATTTTAATGTTATTCCTCTTGCAACTGTCCTTCTACCTTCCTGTCAAGGATTAACCCATGGTTCTGCCACTGAGATGGCTGCAGTGTCGATCTTTTCATTTATTTATGTGATTGGCTAATGGTTGATTTCACTGAGTGTAGAGAAAATGTTTTCTGGCTGCCGTGGCAGTGCTTAAAGTTGCACTGCTCCTGTCTCCTGCATTAGCCCCTTCAGTGTGCAGATTCCCGGTGTGCGCCAGCGGCCACCCTAGCTCTACCTGGTTTGCTTCCGATGAATCCTGAGTCCATCTTATCTAAATGCATTCACTAAGTTATTTGTGGAAACTTAATAAGTGTACTTTTTTCTAATCTATTGCTTAAATTAGTTAAAAATGACTATGCAGAAGTCACTAGGGACAACGTTTCACTTAGAATTAAATGAACATGTCACCAGGGAAGTTTATCTGGTAGGTAGTCAATTAAATTTCTTGCTTATTCTGCCTTTCCTTTTCTTCACCATGGAATGTTAGGTAGTAACAATACTTGGTGATTTTTTCTCTCAAAACATGGGTTGTAGGCATTTAAGTTAGTAAGGTTTATATTTTGGAATTCTTACTGTTACAGTTTGGTGTCTAGTTGTCCCCCCCAAAGCCTCGTGCAGTAATTAAGGCTGACTTCCAGAGTTTGTGATTAATTCATGATCCGATGGTGGGACTCTGTGTGTGAGTGCTGCTGGGATTAAGGGTGTCAGTACTGTACCCGTGGATAGACTGAACGCAGTATAAGAAACAGAGAGAGGCGCCGCCACTGCTGCTGCTGCTGCTCGTTGGCTCTTGCTGTTTTGCTGGTTTTTGATGCTATGAGCTGCTGCCCTCTGCAATGAGCTCCTTTGCTTTGGCGCCAGCCAAATATGGAGGGAAACCTCCACAAACAGTGAGCTAAATAAACCTTTCCTTCCTTCATTTTTAGTGTCTAGTATTTTATCCCAGCACTGAGTGAAAAGGAACTAAGACAAATATACTTGGCAACATTTTTTTTGCAAAACAAAAGGAATAATACTGTTGTCCTGTTTCACACTTTTTCTGAGATCTCACCCTTTGTTATATTGAAATGCTTTTTGATACATATTTCTAACAAAATTGTAAACTACTTAAATTATGTTGAATCAAATTGAAAAATAAAATCAAGGAAGGAAATGTAGCTCAATGCTGAAATATTTTACTAGAATGTATGAGACCCTGACTTTCCCCCTAATAACAGAAAAGAGAAAGCAGAGAATAAAGAAAACCAAAGCATTATCATATTAAAAAAATGGCTCAGCGAGGTGATTGTGTTCACTAGAAAAATATCCTCCTACCTCTGACATTTTCTTCTTTTTTCTTTTCCTTTTTTTCCCTTCTTATATGTTTGGTATAGAGTCTCACTACTCAGCTCAGACTCATGCTTTCAGCTTCCCCAGCACTGGGATTGCAGTTGTGCATAACCACACCTGGTCTCCACTGCCAGCTCAGCACACCCTGAGGGTGGGGCGGCCCAGCTTGTGGTGCAGGGAAAAAATCTGTGACACTTTCTTACAACTTCTTAGGTCAGGTTTTATGTTTTCTCACCTATACTACTAGTTTTCTTTTCTCTACATTTCTGTAGTACAGATAAGTCACTTTGGTTTTATATAAGCAAAGTACATTCCGTTTGCAATTATAAGTTAAGTTTATATGGCCAGCCTAATAGTTCAGTGGATTAAAGCACCTGCTTAGACAGATGCAGGGGCGGGGATTGGACCCCTCAGCCTCCCCTGCCAGCTCTGCCTCATGCATGCTGAGGTGGTGATTGAGACTGGGCGTGGTGGTGTCCCCCTTCGATCCCAGCAATTGGGAGGCTGTAAGAAGAGCACCACTGTGAGTCTGATCTACCTAGTGAGAACCTGTAGAGCTTGTACTAAATAAAATTTTTAAAAAGTTGTTTTGTAGTCATGTTCACAAAACTAGAGGAATTTTTCTCAAAAAGTTAATTTAGCTGTTAATTTAAAATGGTGATGTTTTTACTCTATTCACATCCAAAATCTAAACTTGTATTTTATTAAAAATATGTAATTGTAATACAGAATGTTTTTATAACAGACTGACTGAAAACTGAAGAAAGACCTTTAAGAAAGGGAGAAATACTGTGCATCATTTCACTTTGAATTTGGAAATGCAAAATTTTAACTACCATATATCTTTAAGCTCTTACATTATTTTCTAGGCAATTGACCAATATGTTTTCTTTTTAAATCCATGAACTATTTAAAATCTAATGATTATTGCTATGTATGAGAGAAGTAGTTCATTGATGGCATTCCAGGACAATCTTAATTTCTCAGTGGTTCTGGTATAAACAGAGAAACAGGAGAAAGAAAAACAAAATGTTGACAATCTCCTCCCAAGCTTAGCTCTCAAAACCTCGAAGAGTCTGCCATATACAGAGACATAAAGAGCTACATAATTCAACAAAATATATTTAGAATACATTTTATGGCTCATTCTGACCCAGAACATAAACAATGTGACTTTCCTACTGAATCAATATACTTGCAGGTACAAATAAACTTCTTATATTTACTTATTAATTTATATTTGACATATAACAAAACAAATATGGGCACTTACAGCTTATCATGATACTAATAATTAACAGTATACATCGAGTGATTTGCAAAAACTGTTACAACTGTGGTCAGCAAATGTTTACTCTTGAACCCTCTACACATAATAATTATAAAAGCTGGATAAACATTGTTTATCATAAGAGCAAGTAAGAAAAAAAGATTAAATAAGTGGGTGATTAAAAAATACCCTGATATTAGAAGGGGTAATAATTTAACATTGAATTAATTTTCCAACCTAAATATACTTATGTTTTTGAAAATAAAATATTACATAGTCATATTTTATATGCCAAAAGCTGAAGTAAAGACAGTTAAGTCAATGGGAAATGTTAACAGTGATATTTAACAAGGAACAATGCAGAAAAAAAAGAAGAGTCAAAGATCTAATATAAAGCTTTGCAAAACATTGACAGAAACTAAATGATGCATGAATGGGAGATGTAATAGGGAGTTGGTTAAAATATAGTAGGCTGAGACTGAGATTAGTGTGTTCTTGAAACAGAGTTATGCCAGATAAATATTTTTATTTTCCTGCTTAAGACTGAATTCTTAATACAATGGTATAGTCTCACATGCTTGGATGGTTAGAGAGCAGAGTTCCAGGACACAAATCCCATATACATAAAAGGGACAGTTGCAGTGGCAAACAGAACCAAAAACGGTGGTGCTGAAAATCTCACACCTGGGAGAGGTTCACGTCTCCTTAGTTCCTTGGCTGATCACCAGTTGATACAAGGTCCGATTCAGACATTAAATTAGGAACATATTAGATACACATGGATGTGTTGATATTGTATCAAATGGTGGAGGTTAAATTTTTCATCAGCATCTAGGTGAGACTGATACAGCACTAAGGCAAGAAAATAAGAAGAAGAAGAATTCAAGAAGTTGTAGAGCCAAGGTAAATAACTATCCACAAATTCCAGTTGTCTTGCAATAATGGGTAGACATGCAAGTGAAGAATACATAGGCTCAAATTTGGACTGATTGAAGAAGCATTTTAAAGCAGTTATCATAAATATGTTTGCAGGGACAGCGAGATATCTCAATGGACAAAAAATCCTGCATTGGCATGTGCAGGAATCAAGGTTTTATCCCAGGTCCCTCATGCCATGCCAGCCCTGCCCCAAGGGCTCGCTGAACCAGCAACTGAATTTGAGCATGGTGGCACTCCTATAATCCCAGCTCAGGGGAGGCTAAAGACAGAAGTATCACCATGAGTCCAATCTGCATAGTGAGACCCTGTACAAAATACACAAATAAATAAATAAATAAATAAATAAATAAATAAATAAATAAATTTGAAGATAAGCCAATTAAATGCAGAAAATGAAAAACGTTGGAGGGTTTAGACTCTCAGGCTATCAAAAGTGCTTATAAACACAAAAGAGTTCCTTGCAGTATATCACATCATTCAATTTGTGAATATTTCACTGTTTTAGTAATCTCAATATTTTATTTTCTCTATTAAAACAAGTAAACATTAAATTACTTTGAAGATAATCTTAGATGATCATCTTATAAATTTATGGTATCAATAAATCCCATAGAAAGTACCTCAATCATCATATTAGAATTTATTTATCAATTTACTTACCCATATATTTACTTATTACTTCTGTTCATGTCATTTTTGTCATGCAAAATAATACATGTGAAAGCCAGAGTATCTCATTCTTTTTTATCTTCATCTTTATTTTTTCTTTAAGTCTCATAATTACTTACTTGCACTTTTTCACTGCTTTTTAAAAATTAACTGAATACCAAAAATAACCTTATGGATAGTTTGCATTTTGTTGGCTATTACTATCGCATTTCCTCAAAATTTTGTTCAAACACACATAAAAAAGACTAAATATTTGCAAAGGAAAAGTAGATATTTTTACCACACTTCAAGGAGCACAAACAATATATTTCTTTATCAATTTGAGCTTCTTTTTTCTGATCAAGGAGATTAGGGAGCCACAGAGGAATATGATCCATGATGTAAAGTGTGCCTAAGGAGAGTCACATGAAGAGAAAACATTCTCTCAGGCTTTGCCAGAAAGCAAATTGGTCAAGCAATGGCTGTGACTCATCCACATGGCTGACATGGACAAAGGATCTGCAAACTGTGGTACAGGGTTACAGGAAAAATCCTGAGGGTACTTGACTGACTTTATCAGATATAACAGTTAGATTTCTTGTTATATATGTCTTTCTTTATATTGTTCTTAACCATCCAGCAGAAAAGTATGAAAATAAAGTATGAAAAGTGAATCCACATTAATATGCTGAGCCGTAAAAGCTCAAGTCAACAACTTTGGACATTGCCAGTTTTTCAGAAAACCCACTATTATTATGGATTACTGGACTGTACTGGGTGATTCTGCTGAATTCAAGCACCTACAATATTTAAACAACAATGGAATGCCCAGCTCTAACAAAACTAACCAAAAAAAGTGGGATAGAAATAAATGATCATTTTGTACCTGTATACTCAAAATAGTTAGGCTAGATATACAACTCTATTACCTTAATTCAATAAATAAAGAAGTTTGTTATAATAGTAATTGAAACAGGATACCATGTCTGTATCTTGTGCAATGAATAACCACTATGACAATATGCAATGTATTAATTCTTTAAAATGTGCCTCTAATCAATTGTGAAACTGTCCCATTGATATTTTCTCTCAATAAAATTATTTTAAAAATTTAGTTTTCCAGCATTGATTGAAAAATAACTATTCACATTTGGGGTGACCTTTTTGTAGGGAAAGATTCTGCAGATTGAACTCACATATTTTAAACTAAAATACACTCCAGTCCTTTTATTTTATTTATTTTATTTTATTTTATTATTTTCAGACAGGGTCTCACCAAATTATTAGGTACTTAGGTTGGATTTGAATGTACAATCATCATGGTGTATTAAAGGCATTTGCCCCAGGCAAGCTTCATATATTCCACCATGATTTAACAGAACTATTAAAAGCAATCCAAATTATTCTTCATTTTATGTATTTTTGAAATAATCATTTTTCCTTGATATGTTTAACTGACAACTTTTGAGGAAGTTTATATCTTGACAGAGAATTTAAAAAAGTCACTTTTGTAAATGTCAGGCAGATATAGACATTCTCTTCTCCTTATCTCACTTTCCTTTTTTATTTTAAAGAGAGAAAAAATAAAAATAATAAATATAAAACAGAGTTTCAAAAAAGGCTAATGTGACAGTGAGAATAACTCAGATATTGCATATTTATGCAGTCACAATAGTTATTCAGAGTACATGATATAGACAAAAACTATTGCCCCAACAATATTAGCACAAGTCTTTTTAATAAACTAAGAGAAACTATCTGTATTACAATTTTAACTATCCTGAGTATATATATTCTTTTCCTGTTCTCTTCATTTTTCCTTTCACCCATCCCAGTTTCTCTTTCCCTTTGAACAGTTTCTTCCCACTTCACAATATCTGTTGTACGTTTGGAGCTAATTCATTCTTTCAGTTTCTCACACTAGTGAAGCAATATGATGTTTACCACATGAAGACCTGTTTTATTTCATTTGTGAGCATGCTCTTGGGTTGTTCCATTTACCTATGAGTCTCAAGCTTATCCTTATTGATGGCTGAGTAGTAGTAGTAGTTTATATTGAAAAGAAAGACCACATCTTTCTTTTCAATTTCTTAGTTGATGGGCAATTGGCTCGTTTCCAAGGTTTAGCTATTACAAATAGTGCTGCTGAAAACATGGGTGCATATATATTACTGTGCTAAGATATCTTTAATTTTTCAAGGAAGATATCCAGAAGTGGAGTAGCTGGATTCAGTGGCACCTCTATTCCTAGCATTTTGAAGACTCTCCACACTGGTTTCCACAGTCTGCACTTCCACCAACAGTAGAGAGCAGTTCCTTTTCCCAAAGCTCCTATAACATTTGTTATTAATTGATTTCTATTTTCATTGTTTTCTTTACTTTTCCTTTCTTCTTTTAGTTCTTTTCTTTACTTATCCTTTCATTTTTTTAATTCCCCAGTAATTAATGACTTGAACTTAATTGTATTAGACATTGTGTTCTAAGAGTATCTTTTTGTTATAGAATCATAACTGGGAATAATTGAACTGAATTTAGGCAACGTATTTGCTGTTTCTTTAGAAAATAAAATAATATGATAAATGTGAAGTTCATTTTGCAGTTCAACAGAAGACAATCCTACAGCATGTATAGAAATCAAATGATGACTGCCCTACCAGAGATATTTCTGGTATACCAATATTTGGATAGCTGCACCCCAAATATTTTGATTGCTAGGACTTACTTATTTATTGAAGGCTAGGAGATACCATGCGTGATAGCTGCTAAATCTGTGATTTTTTGAGTGTTATTAATGTCCTCAATGAAGAGAGAATAGAAGAAATTATCTGCAGAAATTTCTTCAAAGTTCTTTTATTTTATGAAGCAATTTTGGGTGGTGCATTCAGGTTTCCTCTAAGATATATTTTCAATGACATTTTAATAGCCAATAGCCATTTAAAGAAGACTGGATATCAGTGGCCAAAAACAGGATTTCTTGCAAGATTGCCTTTCAAGTCACAGTATCTCCCTACAGAATTCAGGTCAGGATTGCTTGCAGTGCATTATTACACATGTGATCTCCTTAGATTGTGGGATCGTCTCCAGGGATGTAATCTCTGCCTTTGCAGACACCAGCAAAGGTGCCCCCATCTCAGAGTGAGAGCAAGAGAACATGACTGTGCTGAGGAGGAGGATGCAAGCTGTGTCATTTCTCTTTCACCTTGAAGTTCCATGTTTTCTTATAGTATCATTAAACTTACAACAGCCTAACTTATGGCAAATAGAACTGAAGATTCTCCTACACTTAGGGATAACATTAGAAAATTAGGAGGTATAAAAATTATCCCTGAAATTAACCAAAATACAAATACTAAAATCCATGATAATTAAAACTTTAAAACCACTGCAATCTCTTAGCTAGTTAATGGTGATTGCCTTTGTTCCAAGGCAGAAGTTACAGTGGACATTGGATCTCACCCTTCCTCCTAAATAGTGTGAGAAGCAGGAGTGTGCTACCCAGCCTACTTGCCTCTTCTGGTTTTGCAGGCTGCTGAAAGGGCTAGTTCAATTTCGGACTCTCCTCATCACCCCCCCAGGACCCCTGAGGAACAAGCAGTTCTTGTTAAGATCCAAGTTCTGTTGAATAGGTCTGTTTGTTTTTGTCTTGACTAGAAAATATTGCCCAATATTTGTGAGAACTTGCCAATATAATAGTGATATTTCTCATTTCTCTGGTTTAGAAATGATAGAATATTCCTTTTTGTATAATGTAGCATTGCCCCAGTTGTAATTAAGGTAAAAGAAACAAAGAGCATCTTCTGCGGCCAGGCAGATAGCTCAGCAGACTAAAGTGGCTGCATAGGCAAGGGTAGGGACTGGGGTTTGATCCCTGGTATTCCATGCTGCCCTTGCCACTGGGGCATACTAAGATGGGGATTGAGACTGGGTGCAGTGGCATGTGCCTGTATTCTCAGAACTTGGGAGGCTGAAAACAGGAGGATCACTATGAGTCTGACCTATGTAGGGAAACCTTGTAGGCCCCATACTAAATACATGAAAAAGAGCATCTTCTAAAATCAGGGATTATAATTTGGTAAGAATATTTTATAACAAATGAAGATAATTTCCAGATTGACTAAAAGTACAGGGAAAAAGTCAATAATACAAATTTTATTGACATATTTAGACAAATGATAGATTGACTTATTATAGATGGACTGATAAGTAATTATGGAAATATTGGGAGAGAAAGAGCAGAGACAGAAAGAGAGACATGAGATGACTGTGTATTGACTGTGCAGTTTAGATTAACTCTAATTTACAAGGGTACCATTACGTGCTTCCATCCACTACTTACTTGAATTGTGGATGACTGGGTCCAGAGCTAAACATGGAAAAATACAAGAAGAAATAAAAATTTTCAGATGATGCCCTGCATGAAGTTACTAAAGCAAGTCAGACTGGATAGTAATATTGTGAAGGAATAAAAATGAGAAAGAAACTGGGAGACCATGCTCTGTACCAATTTAAATGTTGTGGGAAATAGTAATTGACATGCACGATGGCCCAGCAAATTAGATAGTTAGGTAAAATCATTTTAGATTGTACTTGATAGTACTTTAGAAAAATTGATATACTCAGTATGGTTTGGAGGAAAGGAGACTTTCTACTTTGGTTACATTATCAGTGTTTCTTTTGCTATAAAACAAAACTATGTTGGATAAAATATCCTTATGTTTGCCACTGTAACATAGAAACAACAAGGTTTAGATGTCACCCTTTCCTGATAATGACAGTGGGTTCAGATTAGATTTCCCCTCAGGAGCAGTAACCATTTCCTGGCAATGAAACTCTCCCGTCCTTCCCGAAACTATGGGACCTAATATGTACAGTCAAAGCAACATAGTAATACCTTACCAGTGGGAATTTAGTAATCAGAACAGGCCATTTTTCACAGTAGCCTGTAGAAAATACCATGTTGAAAACACGCAGAACTACTTCACAGAGTCCCTGGAATGTGGCCAGTCTTAACACTAGTCATGACTCCAGCCTATCTGTGTCCAGTATCATACTATCTCAGTTACTTTTCTCTCCTTGCTGGGAGAAATACCAGTCACCCAAAATTAAGAAAGGATTGATTCATTAACTCATACTTAGTGGAGGTTTCTGTCTATGCTAGGCTGTCTCCAAGGCAGAATGACACATGGCATAGAGAAGCTGTTCATGGCAGGCACACACACACACACACACACACACACACACACACACACACACACAAATAATAAATAAAAAGAGCAAAGGGAGTTGCAATAGCTCCTTCAGCTAAACAACCTGTCTCCCATCCTTATGTTATGATGAAAATTGCCTACCACTGGACCAGGGTGTAGCACTTACACCTGCAATCTCAGCATTGGGTCAAGAACCACTCAGAAACTCCAGAAACTGGCCCAAAACTGCATGAGGCTCTGGGGGCAGAACTAGACTCAAATCATATTACACATCCTAGTGGCTCATAAATGTTTGAATTGTCCTTGATCATAGTTCAGGCATTGTGTGTTTTGCTACTCTATTCTTTCAATGCAGAGGAAGCTGCAGCTACCAATATAACATAAGAGGATGTTACACTTTTCTTCTTCTCAGGCTTTGTCAATCTCAAAGAACCCATAGCTGCAAAGTTAGATGAAGGGCCCAGGTATAATAGAAACATATAAAGACATGTAAGTGAAACAAAATACTGCAGAAACTATTTTCATTAGAAGAATTAAATGTTAAAAGCATCCTTCTCATAAAAGCAACATCGTCTACGTTGCATGTTTTGTTAAGCATGTGTGTGTGTGTGTGTGTGTGTGTGTGTGTGTGTGTGTGTATTTCTGTATGCCTGTGTGTGTGTGCAGGGATAATATTACTGTTTAAGGATAAAGATATTGGATTTGAATCTCTTGAATTCAATTTTGTGTCATGTTTTATAGTTGATAGAACGTATGAACTATCAGATTCTGTCTCATTCTCCTCATCTGTAAAAATAAAAATAATAGTAACATAGGCCATTTAAGGGTGTGTAAAGAAAATTGCATGTGTACTGTTAAAGAGAAACAAACACATGGTAAGCATTTTAAGGGTGTTTTCTAAAGAATTGTCTTGGAACACATTTCTGTCTCTTGGAGGATAGACACCTGATGTTTCAGAATCATCTATGCAGGTGGCACTAGAATCATCATGATACTGGCAGAGAGTAACCACATCCCATAAACATTTTAGGAGCACATATCACCTTTCAGAAGAAATCATGGTATGTTCACAATGTTGTCCCTCCAGGACAATGTTCTTCAGGCTGCTTCTTTTCTGTGCAAAAGTTCTATTTATAATGTCTCTTCCAACTCATCTCTCTGTTTGCAGAATATTCACATAGGCCTACAAGATTTGATTCTGGATTCATGAATTTAACTTTGTTATATTATCCTTCTCAGAGTCAAAAGGAACAATTTTGAGTCTTCTCACCTACACTGTTACCCAGCCAACACCAGATAGGCCTTATTAAAGACTTTGTCAAGTATGTTATTGGTTGAGGAATAAATCATTCTAAATGCTAATATAGGTACAGTAAGAAAGACACTTTTATATTTTACTGGGGTGAATGAATATGGCTTCAGAATTTGGCATGTAATTTGGCAACATAAATCAAGTGTCTTAAATTATTCAAAATGCATAAATTCTACTTCTATAAATATGTTATAAAGAAATAACCAGAGAAATTGAAACTGTGTTAATAATAATATTTATGAAAGCAAAAACCAAAGAAAATTCAATGTTTAGCAATAAAAGTTGGTGGATTACATAATGATATACTCATTAATGAAATATTTTGTAGACATAACTAAAACCTAACAATATAAACCAAACAGAAACACAAATCTAATCTACATTTAAAAAAAACATATTGCTTATATAATAATTTTTCCAAAATGTACTAAAAGAAAAATATTGAAAATCCATATATATATATATATATATATATATATATATATATATATATATATATATATTTGAAGTAGCTT